>CAUZXS010006664.1:0-30000 GCA_963585895.1 Sepioteuthis lessoniana
CATCAAAGCACAAGAGAGAGAGAGCTTGTAAGGGTCCATGAACAGAGAAATGCTTGCTGCGACACTGAGTCAAAACCAACCTCTGTCACTGCCCTGAAGGGCTCTGTGGATCTCAACTCAACTGACAACTGATTCCCAAATGACTACTGCCTCAACTCAGTTGACTAATTTTCATATATTCTAAATTCAGTATATCGTTAGTGTGATGTCATCTCACTAAGATATTGCATCATCTCATCATTATCATCACACATGTCCCTAACTTTCACCATGCTTTCATTTTATGTCAATCAAACTTAAGACAAGACATGAATCTTTTTTATTTACATTTAGCCTTCCTGTCTAGAAATGACAGGTGTCCTCTATCACGTTTACTGGTGCATGCACTTGATCTTTTAAATTTGACTTACATTTCCACTTAAAAATTTTAGCTAAGAGACACCTGAACAATTCATGACCTGACCAAATTAAATAATGAAATAATTGATACAATTAACCATCACAGTAATTATTTCACACCAAGACAACCTTGTAGACAGTTTTAGCATTCCTCAGTATTTCTTTCATAAAATCACTATCTAATAAAATCCATATAGGGTGAAATGTTATGATAAATAAAACCTCAACTAAGTTTGATTTTCAGTCATATTTTTCTTCTAGTTTTAGAATCTTCGATTATTCTCTCTTGCTTAAAAAAAAAAAAAAAGAAATAAAGAAAATTAAATATAAAAGATACCAGAAGTATTTACTTACTTGGATATATGTGGCTGAATTTTGCTGAACATACTGACCAGCCTCATTAGCTAAAGGGTGGGACTCAAGTAAGGAGCAAACATCTTCACCAATATTTCTCAGACGTTTGGCTGCTTTCCTAAAAACAAAATACTCTTGATTTAAAGAATTCAACTTGCGTTTTTGTTTTACACATCAATCTCTATTAATCACACAACTGAACATTGTTTTTTTTTAAACAGTCAAGAAAACACAAATTATTTTTGTATGAAAAACAGCGAGTGTTATAATTGCAATTTTTTTTAAGCTTATAAGAATACTTATTTATAAAAATAAAATATGAATAAAATTAAAGGTCAGTTTTTATTTGATTTATAGATTTCCTAATTTTGTATATTAATATTCACTATTATGGAGGTGCCCATGGTGTAATGGTTATCGTCGTAGGAAATGGACACGGTGACATGAGTTCATATCCTGGACGAGACTGTGTGCATTTCATGTAGAACTAATACCCTTGGGAAAGGTATGAATCCAATTATTCTCCCTCCAGCTATGGGTAAATAGTAGGACAGACTAGGTTCTTCAGTCTTGGTGAGGCAAATAGTCTAGGAGAAGGAAAACCCTGAATTCAAACCTGTTAAACTCCACTTAAAAAATTGACCTTGTGTCATATCCTGCCCGAGCAGAGGGGCTGGTAAATATAAATATTCACTATTGTAGCTTTATATTTTTATATGGTAGCATCAGTGAGTGTTGCAAGACCATAGACCTGAATCTGGATGCAAATTTGGACAAGTTTGTATGGAAAAATCAACAATTTCTCCTAAAGAAAGGGCAAGGGCCAACAACTTGGTACCAGTGTCATTACAGCAGTTGCCAGAACCAGATGAGAGAATGTTCAATTGACTTAGGAACTCTAGATTCTGGAATGTAACTGTATTTCATGTGAAGCTGGTTATTATTGATGAAGAACTTTTTAAATATCTTGTGATAATGATCAATGATACATATGCTTATTATTTGATAGTAAAGAAGAATTTTTGACTGTGGTCAATAAACTTGCTTTGGAATTATATCATATATGTGTAATATAATGGCCGAGGGATTTTGTTTTATATATCTTGCCTTTGGGTTTAGTTAGGCTGAGAACCTTTTGGCTCAGTGCATAGGTTAGTTAGGTACAAACATGAGTGCAGGTGTTCACGTGCGCACACGGAGCAGACATGTCATTCAGAGATGTCACAATAAAAATCCCAGATAGAGGATGTGACCAGGGATGTGAGTGATGTCACGCACCGGAAGCATGAAGTGAGATTTTTGAGAAAAGTCAGTGGAGTTGAGTTCTGCCTCGGAGGAAGAAGGTTGACTTTCGCTCGCTCGCTCGCCGAGGCTTTGTGGCAGGTGTCGCATGTGGTTTGGGGCCGATGGAAAAGTCAGTATAGAAAGATGGTATCTCTCTCCTTATGTCGAAAAACCTTTTAACTCAAAGGTAATAAAAAGTTTTGTACCTGAACTAAAAAGTCGTAAGTGTTTTCGTGTTTCGGGATTCCTATGTTCTATGTATATATGTTATGAACATTCTATGTACATTTCACATATCCATGTATGGCTATGTTACATATGCTGCCACTTGTAGCACATTTCATAAGGTAAAAAAGTGAGTGAGGATACTCAGTGCAGTTGGCTGATTTTGACACCTGATATGTTTTGGCGATTGTAGCAGGTGTCAACTCAGTTAAGATATGAGAAACAAAACTGAAAGAAAGGTTTAATGGAAATATGGTACATGTGAACAAAGGCAGAAGACTGGGTTTTCAGTTAGATGTGAGTGTTGCAGCCATGACATGAAAACAGAGAGATGTATTTGAGAGGTTTTGGTCTTTAGCCCTTTCTTAGCCTGTTTTGGCTACCATACTAAAGATGATGAGAAAAACCTTTCTTCTCTCCTTAAAGACAGTTGAAAGTCCTATGATAAATGTCAGCCTTTGATAGAAAGCACCAAATAATTAAGGGGGTGTTCTCGTGGTGTAATGGTTAAAGCGATGGACTGCGGGATCGTAGTATGTGAGTTTGAACTCCAGTCGCACTATTACGTTCACTTTCAGACAAATACCCTTGGGAAAGGTATGAAACCCCTCATCCTCCCAGCTATGGGTGAAATAGCATCACTGCTGTTCTTCTGGAACAATAACTTTGGCATTAAATAACCCACGAAGGTTGATATGCCATTAAACAAAGAAACCAAAACCAAACCAAACCAAATAATTAAATGAGAAGATATAAAAATATAAATGCATGTTTGTCTGTTTCTTTTCATCACCAATACCTGAATGACGATTAACAGCTTTTTAGTCCATATCTAGGAGCAAGTGCCAGCAAGATCCACTAGAAATTTAAAAATAACCAGGAGTGTTATCATTATGTAATAATTATCCCCTTATTGGCTCGGTTGTCTGATGTTTTCCTCATTGCTGGCTATAATTTCCATTTCAATCTTGATTTCGCTCCTCTTCTCCATTTTGGCCTGAAATGCTTGAGAATTTCATCTTCCCATCATTATGGAGGTAGACTGAGTGGTTGTTTTTTGGTCTCTTTGATACCACTCAACAACAACACGGGTTCTCCTTTTATAAAACCTTGTGACACACCCAGCCCAGCAGCACTTCTGCTTTAAGTACTCATCAATCACATATATCATTCTGCTTTGTGCTAGAATTACCTTATTTCCAAAGCAATAAGTATTATTACTAATGCAAAGCTGTGATATATATTTGTTTGTTGTTTGGGTTTTTTGGCATATCAACCTTTGTAGGTTATTTAATGCCAAATCCATTTTTATACAAATAAACAGATCTATTTCAAACAATTCAGTTTAGCATAACTACACAGTTTAATTGTCAAAAAACATTTCTATTTCAAGCTATTCAGTTTAGTCAAATAGTTCTAATTCAAACAATTCAGTTTAGTATAAGTAGAGTTTTTGTCAAAACAGTTCCATTTCAAACAATTCAGTTTAGCATAAATATGTAGTTTAAATATCAAAACAGTTCTATTTCAAGCAATTCAGTTTAACATAAGTATGCAGTTTAGTTCTATTTGACCCATAGATAGGACTCTATCAGGTGCTACCACTTCAGGCCAGATTGGACCTAGGAGTGATAACAATGAAGAGGTACTCCACATTCCCTAAAGCTCCAGCATTACTGGAACCTCACCATCAGATTATTTAGTGTCATATCTAGGACACTCGTGGGGGGGGGGGGTGTTTCCTACCTCTCTGCAGAGATGCAGTCAGTGAATTCTACAGCCCCAGCCGACCGAGCAATGGGATACGTGTGGTGAATTTGTATTATACATTTAATATCGCAAGAAAAGTGAAATACTTTGAATATTAAAAATTAATCTACATTTCAAACAAAATTGCATATCTTGATAACCCTTTCCTACTATTGTTTATTTTTACCTGGTATCAATCACTTTTTACCTTTTTATTTATCTATTCACTGTAGATGACATTAAGAGAAAGAAAGTTACAAAATTTTAACTGATGGAATAAGCCACAAATGGTTAGAGTGTTCGCCAATGGCCCGGGAGACCTGGGTTTAATCTCAGGTCGCGTCATACCAAAGACTCAAAAAATGGTACTTAATGCTACCTTTCTTAATACTCAGTAGTATAAGGTAAAGATCAAGAGTAAAGTGTAGTAGCTATCGAAAAGGGAGCCTTTGGGTCGCTCTCGACTACAGTCGCCAACTTTACTTACTTTATATATAGATACACAATTGTTTGGGATTGCAACATATTACTTATTTCACACGCTAGCATGATAAGTAATTTCTTTTTGTTGTAGTTGTCTCTTAAAAAAATAAATATTCAAGTTTAAGATAAATATCTTAGAATAATCAACCATAAATTTAAAGAAAGGATCATAATTAAAAGAGGAAAAGTTTTTAAAAAACTTACTTTTGTGATTGGCACCAATTTATCTCCCTATCACTTAATTTGTCGAAGATTTCTGAAATGTCAACTGAAGACAATTTTTTCTTCTTTGCTGATCTGGATCTGAAATAAATATGGCTAAAATTTTCAGAATACTGGAGTCTATGATTAATGGAGAAGCATTGATAAAAAAGGAGATTATGTTGAAAAATGAATATTCGTTGTATAAAATGTGTTCAGTGACAGACTTGTTGTGCATACATGAGGAAAACATTTAACACAAAAATAAAAACTTTTTAAAATGTCTACATAAGATTATCTTTTTTATTCTACAGAAGTTGAAAGGAATTATATTTCTTACGTGCTTCCTCCGTTAACAGCCAGGCTGGACAATTTAGAAAAGGTAGCAGAGATGAGACAAGAATGGAGTTGCTTCATTTCTTGAAATGAAGAGTCTTTCAGCAGTTTTTGGGTCAAGGATGTCTCCAATTGGTCTTTACTGAAAACAAAAATGAATAAATCAAATGAAAACATTAAAATGAGTCAGAAACTGAAATCACTATATTTGACAGCTTATATAAAAAAAAATCACCCCAGGTCAAGGGTCAGCTTTGGTTTGCTGGCTTGTGGAGTTCTACTGCTGCACTGACCCTTAAATTAAATTGCAAATATCTTCTTAAGATGACAATTGCTTCAACACCAACAGCTCTTTTCAAAAGTAACTATGTATAACAGTATTACTTACCAGTACCTCACATAAAATAACACCAATCAGAAAGAAAATTAAGTGACAATGCTTAACCATGCATGTACCTAAAGAAACCTATTAAGGTTTTTAAATGTAAAATATGGAGATTTAGTAAAAATGACCTGATAATGAGGAGGGCTATGACAGCAGTAATTTACTAAGCAGTTTGCTCAGATGTGGCACAAGGCCATATGAATGGGGCACTCACTGAGAATTGAACTCACTCATGAAGTTTTGCTAATCTAGCCTGCTAACCATTACACCATCAGAGGTGCCCAGGGAAAGCTAGGAAAGTCAGGCAAAAGCCCGTCACCAAATATTTACAGTTTATTTATTCTTTTAAATGCCAGTCTAAAGTGATTGGTTTGGTTTGGGTTTTATGGCATATCAACCATTGTAGGTTATTTAATGCCAAATCCGATTTTTACATACATATCAGATATATATGATTTGTAAACATAAGTCAACAAAGTTAAATGGTTCCAAGCAGTGCTATGTATCACTAACAATTCAATTAAAAACCAGTCATTTGTTTACACACAGTTAAATGTAAAAACAGTTCTATTTCAAACAATTCAATTTAGCATAAATCATTTGTTTGCACTCAGTTTAAATGTCAAACAGTTCTATAGATACTTTTATAGATAGGACCCTATTAGGTGCAGCATTCCGGGGCAGAGTGGACCTGGGAGTGATGGCAATGAAGGGATATTCTGCATTCCCCAAAGTTTCAGCATTACTGGAGCCTCACCATCAGATTGTTTAATGTCATAATCAGGACAATCTTTTAAGAGAGTGGCTATAAAAACTGTTTCCATAAATTTTATTTAATTTACTGTAAATTTAAAGTTAATATAAAAAAATAAGCTGGACTCATAAATATATTAATTAATTCTATAAATTTAATGTGTCAAAATATTAGTTAATCTGGTTTATACCCAATATGATTTTTGGGATGTTATATAAGGCTTTTACCATGAATACCTGTAAAAGATAAGTTAGACAAGGTTATTTGGTTTAATGGCATATCAACCCATGATGGTTATTTAATGCCAAATCCTGTTTATACATGTATATAGCAAGTGAGTAAAGTTGGCGACCGTAGTCGAGGGTAACCCGAAGGCTCCCTTTTCGATAGCTACTACTCCAAGGTGTAGGGAAGGGCGCTACTCCTTTCCCTGGATTTCTCCACTTTACCCTTGATCCGTACCTTATAATGTTGAGTGTTAAATAAGGAGGCATCAAGTACCATTTTTTGAGTCTTTAGTATGATTCAACCTGGGATTGAACCCAGGTCTCCCGGGCCATTGGCGAACACTCTACAAAGTGAATAGTTTTAGGTAACTATTTTTGAACAAGTTGGAGCTCATTTGTTTGCATACAGTTAAATGGTTTCAAGTATTGCTATCTAACACTAATAATTCTATTCAACATTACTCAATATGAATAAAAATCTCTAGTAAAAGATTGAACAGTTTATTTTTACCTATAAATGGAACCCTAACAGGTACTACCACTATGTCAGAGTGGACCGGGGAGTAATGGTAATGAAGGAGACTCCACACTCCCCAAACGCCTAGACTGGAGCCTCAACATCAGATGCAGTTTAATGTCATACTCAGGAAACTAGATGGTTTCAAGTATTGCAATCTAATATCAATAATTCAATTCAACATTATTCGTTTGTTTGCACACAATCAAATGGTTTCAAGTATTGTTATGTAATACTAAAAATTCAATCTAACATTAGTCATTTATTTGCATACTGTTAAAAGTTTCAAGTATAGTAAATGATTAAATAGCTCTATCAGACCCATAAATACGACTCTGGGTCAGAATGTACCTGGGAGTAATGGCAGTGGAGGAGTACTCCACATTCCCCAAAACTCCAGCATTACTGGAACCTCACCATCAAATAATTTACTATTATATCCAGGACACTTGGTGAGATGGTTTTACCCTCTGCAGAGATGCAGTCAGTATATTCTACAGCTCCAGGTGACTGGGCTAACCTGTAAAAGAGAAAGCAAGGAAAAAAAACAAGTGGCAATGTATCCATTTCCACATCTGACAGTTTCAAGTGCTTCTTGGATTAACCAACCTTTTTGTGATATCATCCTGAAATGTGTCTAGAACCATCTTGGCAATTTCATGCAGTTGATCTTGGTTAAGAAATGGCATCAATAGTGGCAGGTTAGTTGTGATTAGAAGCCAATTAGCTTGTCTTCTGGTTTTCACACCCAAACCAGAATGCTAAAAGAAAGAAAAAAAATGTCTTTATTTAGAATAAACTAAATACAAAATTTATGCACTTTAAGGGGAGTATGATCTTTCTTAAAAAGTACTCTTCTGTCAAACTCCCTAAGAAACAAAAATTACAAAAAGTAGCAAAAATAAACAAGAGACCGGCAAAATAACACCAAGGCAATAAACTTCACTAAGTTGTATAATCATCATCAAAGTGTGCTGATAGCACAGATTCCTTTGACTCTCTCTCACTATCCCTCCCTATCAACCATTGCTCTAGGTAGGTCCTCTACACAGCATCCAGGGTCCATACAGAGCTGATTAATGTAAGTATGTACATAAGTCCATTGGAGAAGACCACTTATGAGTTCATCCTAGTTTCTCCAGTATGTTTTGTTTGTCTTAATTGGATGGTTTGTGAGATAGGAAGTAAGTGGCCATACAGCTGCTATTTTGTAAAATGCTACTTTGAGGATGTGTTCAAAATAAATTTGAAAAAAAATTTCCCTCAATAATACCATTTAAAACTATCCAATTAGTCTAAAAATTTAGTAAAAAACTTTTGGCACTTTTGTCTAAATGAATCCATAGAAAACTTGTTTATATTAAGGATTCTTGAAATTTCATTTAATTCTGTGAAACAGAAACAACAGATAATAAAAATTAAGAAACCAGCTCATTGGCCTAGTGGGTAGAGTGCTCATCAATGGTCCGGGAGACCTGGGTTCAATCCCAGGTCGTGTCATACCAAAGACTTTAAAAATGGTACTTGATACCTCCTTGCTTAACACTCAGCAATATAAGGTACATATCAAGGGTAAAGTGGAGCAGTCCAGGGAAAGGAGTAGCCCCCTCCCCAACACCTCAGTTTAGTAGCTATTGAAAAGGGAGCCTTCTGGTCACCCTCAACTACGGTTGCCAACTATTACTACTACTACTGTTAAATGCCGGACATTGGCATGATGGTTAGAGTGTTCGCTAATGGCCCAGGAGACTTGAGTTCATTCCCCAGTTGAGCCATACCAAAGACTCAAAAAATGGTACTTGATACCTCCTTGCTTAATGCTCAGCATTATAAAGTATGGATCAAGGGTAAAGTGGAGCAATCCAGAGAAAGGAGTAGCACCTTCCCCTACACCTTGGCATAGTAGCTATCGAAAAGGGAGCCTTTGGGTTACCCTTGACTATGGTTGCCAACTTTACTTTTACTATCATTAAATGCAAATTTTTCTCTAATAGCAAATTTTCAGAAAATTTAACTCTTAGTTGAATTATTTTTCTCACTTAGATATCTATGGCTGGTTGGTTGTTTTACGGTGTATCAACCCTTTTCAGGTTGTTTAATGCTGAATTAAATTTCAAACAATTCAATTTAGTATAAGTATAGTTTTTGTTCACAAACAGTTTTATGTCAAAACAGTTCTACTTCAAACAATTCAGTTTAGCATTCTATTTGACCCATAAATAGGACCTTATCAGGTGCTACTAATCTGGGCCAGAGTGGACCTGGAAGTGATGGCAGTAAAGGGGTACTCCACATTTCCCAAAGCTCCAGCATTACTGGAACCTCACCATCAGATTGTCTAGTGTCATATCTAGGACACTTGTTGGGGGAGTCTTACCCCTCTGTAGAGAAGCAGTTGGTGTATTCTACAGTCCCAGCCAACTGGGCAATTCGATATCTATATATTACTAACATGCTTATTATGTTTGTATGTAACACAACAAAAATAGTACATTATAGTAAGATTTTTATTAGACCATTTAAAATGCTCTAACTTAAAGAATAAAGCCATTTCCAGAGAAATTTGCAACTGAATGATAATTTTGTAGGGTCTGTATTCATGTTGAATGTTTTTTCTTTAATCATATAAATTCTCAATATAATGGAAATAACTATGAAATGATAATTAGAATCTTTCTCTTCTTCCTAAATAGCAGCATCAATATAATCATGGATTGCTAGTATAAAGGGAGCTCAACTGGTTTCAGGGTTGAGTATATTACTAAAATTCCCATGTTTGTATATATGTAACCCAGTAAAAACTGTATAACATAATGAGATTTTTATTATAGCAATGAACTTAAAAGCACTAATTAAGAGACAATAGCAATTTCCAGTTTGGTTTGGTTTGGTTTGGTTTATTTATTTAATGGTATATTATCTCCTTGCTGAAATTTGATTCATTTTTAAATGTTTGATTACAATCAAAACTATATTTTCATTCTTTTTAATTGGTCTTTTTTATTTCATTTGGTCTCTTTGTTTAATGGGATTTCAACCTTCATAGGTTATTTAATCCTTGTAGAAGAGCAGTAGTGGCACTATTTAACCCATTGCAGGAGGAAATAAGAAAGTTCATACTGTTATACAGTGGCTCGTACCACATGACTTCCAGTATCTTGGAGGTATAAAAGACGTTGTGTTTCTTAAGCACAAGGGTACTGAAAGATCTCGGTCAGTAGTAAGACCAATTTCGGACGTAACACCCATAGCGTGAGACTTATAATATTTGTCGGACTGTACCACTTCAGTTAATAAATAATTAACTCTATTTCAATGCGTATCTCTTCCTAACCAGGATACAACACATACATTTCTCACTAATAATAGTAATAGTACAACTGAAATTCAAACTCGTTTACTACAATGTCACAGTCCAGTATGTTATTGCCAAAGCCACGAAGACTCCTCCATTTTTTTAAAATTAGTCTATAATTATTATTTGTTGTACAAGTGTTTAACAACTGTTTGGCTATCCAACAATGACTTGTAATGGAACTAGAGTTAGTGTAACAGTTATCACCAAAGAAAAAGGACTTGGCAAGTCAAGAACAAATTCTAAATGTATAAAATAATTAGGGATCCCTGGGTTAAAAATAGAAACACATCCGCAGTAAATCAACAATGAGTTCTGATTGGTTGGAAGGAATTCAAATGAAAATGCCATTGAGGCAGTGTGTGCAGGATAGAAAACAGTAAAAGAGTTAGTTGGCTGCGAGGCACAATGATGTAAAGACAGCAATTGGACCCCAGATGTGAAGCAGTGAGGACAAAACCAGTGAACAAACACAGTTAGAACTACAACAGAAATGTGAAACATGATTCAAGGTCTGTGTCTGCCCTCTCCCTCTTCATGACATTTTGTTTCTCTTTGTCTAGCAAGAACGGTCAACTCATTTTTCATATGCTGTTGCTCCCTTCTTGACAGCTACTAAAATGTGTAGTAGTGAATAAACTTTTGTATTAATGAATGAAGACAATGTTTTTGTGTGTTTATCAATTTTTGTTATAGTGGAGGTTATCAAAAGGTCCAACTGACACTTAAGAAATGGTGCTACATGCATAAAGCTGTTTGACATGTAGTAGTGCAAGCCTCTAGTGGGTAGAGTGTTCACCAATGGTCCGGGAGACCCGGGTTCAATCCCAGGTCGCATCATACCAAAGACTTTAAAAATGGTACTTGATACCTCCTTGCTTAACACTCAGCAATATAAGGTATGTATCAAGGGTAAAGTGGAGCAATCCAGGGAAAGGAGTTGCGCCCTCCCTTACACCTCAGTGTAGTATGCTATTGAAAAGGGAGCCTTCTGGTCACCCTTGACTATGGTCGCCAACTTTACTTACTATTTGTGCCAGATAAGGATACAAATAATGTGGTTTACTTTTTACTTCATGCTAGTGACCTTGAGAAAAGTACAATTCCATCTCTTTTACTCCCAGCTACAGATAATATAATAGAGCAGGCTGGGTTTTCTAGCTTTGGTAGAAGCAACCAGTCTAAAAGGAAAGACTTTGAATTCAAACTCCTAACAGTGAGGCAACCTAACTTGTCACATTTGAGTAACAAAACCTGTAGCTAGAGTTCCTAATGGCAGTCCAACATTGTGTTTAATCTTATTCTGGTAAATCTTCTATTAATACTAATGCCAAGTCATATACCACCTCGTCCTTACCTTGGATAACAATTGTGTAGTTAAGAGTGGAGATCTACAACATGGCCAATTGTCAATCTTCTACAGGAACTTGGTCAGTTGCCCAGTCAGCTGGGGCTGTAGAATACTCTGACTGCTCCTCTGCAGAGGGGTAAAACTCCCCCATAACGAGTGTCCTGGATATGACACTAAACAATCTGATGGTGAGGTTCCAGCAGTGCTGGAGCTTTGGGGAATGCGGAGTACCCCTTCATTGCCATCGCTCCCAGGTCCACTCTGGCCCGGAGTGGTAGCACCTGATAGGGCCCTATCTATGGGTTAAATAGAACTAACAGCATACTTATGCTAAACTGAATTGAGTAAACTGAATAGCTTGAAATAGAAACGTTTTTGACAATTAAACCATACTTACACTTAAACTGTGTGCTTATGCTTAACTGAATTATTTCAAATAGAACTGTTTTTCGACATTGAAACTGTATTTACACTTAACTGAATTATTACATATAACTGCTTGAATAGTTAGAAATGGAAATGTTTTTGACAATTAAACTGTGTACTTATGCTAAACGTAATTGTTTTCAATAGAACAGATTATTTACATAAAAATGGATTAGGCGTTAAATAACCTACGAAGGTTGATATGCCATAAAACCAACAAACCAAACAAACAACAAACGAACTTGGTCAGGCCTGTGCCAAGATCCTTGTGAGACTAACTAATGCCATCACATAAATATGACTTGTAATTTACAGCTAAGTTATTACTCTACTCCAGCCTTATTCTGTTAGGATATTGGAGACATGAATATATATATATATATATATATATATATATATATATATATTCATTATAGAAGTTTTCTGGATTGTTAAACTATAATGATTCTGAGCTCTTATATGCTAAATACAGTCAGTTATCTCGATTCGATATGGTTGTCTTCTTTCTCACCTGGTGATTTTTATAATAAAACTAGTTGTATTCAAATATGGGTGCCACAAATGCTACTGCCTGGTGGTTTTCTCCAAAACCACTCCAGCTGATAATATATATATATATATATATATATATATACACGCACACGTTAACATCAAATGTTATTCCAAGCCTAACATCTGACAACTAGATTTTGAAAAACTTACAGTGTAGAATTGTGAAAATTTGAAGTTTTTATCAGAGGTTTGCAATGACTCTGGATGAAATAGGGGCTTCAGGATGTCATCAACATTGAACACCTGAGTGGCTTCTTCTTCCGACAAAGAACCAGGAAACACCTGTGCAGCTTTGATTCTTTGAAGTTGATGTAAATTCTGAAAAAGAAATAAGTATGTTTAACCAAGAAACAAAGATGAAAAAAATTGAATAAGCGTCTTTACCTTATTTTGTACAATAACCATTTTAGACCAGTTTTCTCATCACCACCATGCTTTAATTGCAGTATACTCCTGTGTTCTTCAGGTGTTTGTCTCATAAAGTAACTTTTCAGCAATTTCAAACAAAACTCTTCATATGATCCATAGAGATATGATATTGTAACATTTTAAGTGAATACTTCTAGGGTGCAAATAGCTCAGTTATTAAAACAATAAATAAATAAAACAACCAGCAGCTTAAAGAAAAACAAGTTGACATTGTCCAACATCTAATCCAGTGGGCTAAGTGTAACAAGATATTCTTGATCCAGCCTCCCCACCACCAACAACGGAATACAGCTGTTAATCATTACTTGGCAAGGTCACCAGACTCAATCACCAAGTGGTGGGAGGATCTAAGCCAGATGATGCCATCTATGTGATGTGGAAGTGGGGTGTTAAAAGCAAAGAGGAGTGGCCACAGGAAGTGAATTTACAAATTTGCTTTTATAAATCCCTTTATAACAAGAGAACAAAAATTGTTGAATCATATAAAATAGTTGCTAGATATTGTACACAGAGCAGAATGGCTGATTGGGTGGGATGGCCACAAGTGGTGAGTTGTTCACATACAACTCATTAAAATGAACAATCCAGTTCTGATTGAAAATATCCAAATCTTTTCCGTATTGTTAATGACACATATAATCATATATTCATAAAACATTCAAAAACAATTATATTTTAAATATATACATTTAATACATCCCTTTTTATAATAGGCTATGAGATGTATTTAAAAAAAAAAAAAAAGATAATTTATCAAGAATAGAAATATAGATTTAAAAAAAAAAAAGAAAAAGTAAAATTAAAATACAATGCCTGAAATTGTAATTGTTATGGTAACAAATTTTTAATGAATAAAATTAAAATGTTATTAAAAAAAAAATCCCACTCTGGCCAAAGAGATCTGTATTTTTACTTATTAAATCAGTTTCAATCTTGCTAGGTATTTGCTGGTGTGAGCCTTGTTAAATGATTCAATATTCCATTTAAAATAACTTTTCTATATTTTGTAAAAATTTTAATTTTAAAAACAAAAACATTTATAAAATCAACCCAACTCATCATGGCATCCAATGAAACTAAGTTAGGTATGTTCGGTAATTTATTATTCAATTAATTTATTTTGAGATGAATAGTTAATTTGGTTAGAAGAGGTCAAGTAAAAAGTTTGAGAAGTCCTGATCTAAAATATTGCAATTCTTGTAAATAGGATTATGGTGCTTATTTGATTAATGGAATTTAAAGATGTCTATCCTTGAACCAATGTTTGAATTATCCTTTAGACTCGATTTTGTTCTTTTATGAATTTTGACCTCAGATACAGAGTATAAGAAAGTTTAAAGGCTTAAAGATTTAACAAGAGCAGCAAGAAAGATGAATATGAAAATTACACAAAAATAATTTTTTTTAAGAAAATTAGGGTATTCACAGCAATGAAAGTTCCTTCGTTGAGACGTTTCAAAATTTTCTTCCATTTTGAAGCTGAGAAGCATCGGAAAGTAAGAGGATCTTTGAATTGTGGCTGGACATCAGAGGAATTAAAGTATGCTAAAAGAAGAGCCAATTCACCCCATGCATGAGTCAGCAACAAAGTCGCCTCTAGAAGGACTTGATCACAAGTTGGCTGGATTAGGATATGAAAAAACAAAAGAAACACATTAAGATATTATGATAGACAAAAAATAGGGTATAAATAAAATAGAAGTTGGTATGGTTTCTATGGTCCCTCATAAAGATAATAAACAGATTGCTTGTCACATTAACAAAAAAAAAAACAATAGTAATGAGTGAAATGTTTATTATTTTATTTACCTTCATATACAACTGTTTTTCTTACATTGTGATTATACAGTTCCTGTTGTCAGAGTCATAGTATATTGATGCTTCTATTTAGGAAGTAGTGAAATATTCTATTTAGCATTTCATAATTTTCTCAGTTATAAAGAGAACTTGGATAATTAAAAAAAAATGATGTTTAACACAAATTCAGAGCCATACAAACTAAATTATCATTCAATTGTAAAATGAACTGAAAATTGCTTCATGGTCTAAATTAGAGCATTTTAAGATTACTACTCAGTTAAAAATCTTGCCATAATGAGGTGTTTTTCTGGGTTATGGTTATATATATATATATATATATATATATATATATATATATATATATATATATATACACACACACATGAATTTGGAATGAAATCTGAATGGGAGATTATGATTGATTTTAATGGCATGTCAACCCATCTACAATTATTCTATGCCTAGAGGTTAGGGAAAAGCATTCATTGTACATTCATATTACATTTTTTTGTGTAGTTGTTTCTTAAGAGTTTTTTTTTTCATACAGTCTTATCAAATAAAAATCATTTTTATACAGATCTATTTGATCCATAGATGGGACCCTAACAGGTACTATCATTCCAGGTCATAGTAGACTTGCAAGCAATGGAAATGGAGGGGTACTCCCCATATCTTGAGAACTGGAGCCTGACTATTAGATGCAGTTTAATGTCATACCCTGAACACCCCTTTTTGAGTGTGTGTGTGTGAGGGGTCTCACTCTCTCTACAAAAAGATATAATCAACATATTCTAAGCCTTGGTGAGGGAGAAAAAGAGTTTGGAAAACTGATTTGGTTTGGTTTGGTTTCTTTGTTTAATGGTATATCAACATTCATGGGTTACTTAATGCCAAAGACATCCTTGTAGAAAAAAACAGTGATATTATTTAACCCATAGTTGGGGGGGGGTAAGGGAATTAATACCTTTCCCAAGAATATTAGTCCAAATGTGAATGTAATAGCACAACTGAAGTTTGAACTCACTTACTTTGAGGCTGCAGTTCAACACTTTAACCATTACACCAAAGAGACTCCCTCAAAATCTGATTGATATGTTTCACTAGTAATCTAGAATCATCAGAATACAAACTAAGTTATTATAATAAAAAAAACAGAATCGACATTGCAAGGGAAAGAAGCATGTTACTTTATGTTGAGCATATGGATACTTTATTTTTTTTTCTAAATATATAATTATATTACTCAATTTTATAAACACTTTTTTGATGTTTATGTTCTATATTCAAACAATGTAGGATACTAAAAGACATAAACAACACAAAAATGAATAAAACTGATGTATAGCTTTATACAAAAATATAATAATATAATAAGATAAGAAATTAAGCATCCATATGTTCTCTTTGAATTAACATACTTCTCTTTTATACACTGTAGATTCCATTCCTGGTAATAACTCAATCTGTATTCCAATAACACTACACCTGTGATTGTGATTTTACAAACTATCTTGTTTTATATATATATATATATATAAAATGCATTTCACATACCATAAATATCCTTGGGAAATGTATAAATCCAACTATTCTCCAACTAATTATGGGTAAATAGTAGAGTAGACTAGGCTCTTTAACCTTGGTATAGCAACCAGTCTAGGAGAAGGAAAAGTATGAATTCAAACCTTGATGAGACCTTGTATCACATCCTGCCAGTAGTTGATGAGTTGGATATATATATATATATATATATATATATATATAAAATGTGTATTTAAGCACCAAATCCTTTTGTAGGTATATTTCATTGAAAATGACAAGCTTCTTATTTAGCTTTTCTTATTGGTGAATGAAATGTCACAACTGTGGTTGTAGGCAATTTAAAAACTGTCTGAAGTCTTTATTATGAGAATTTTAACAATATAATGATCTACTCCAAGAGTTCTTGGGATATTTATCCCTTTAGTTGTTATAACTAACCTCTTTTAGTGTAAAAGTGAAATACTTTCCAGCGGACTGATCCTCAGTGCAAAAGGCAAAAAAAATTTGTGATTCTCACCTGAGATTGAAAAATAAACCCCACAATTCCCAGCATTAATTGGATGAAGAGAAATGTTATACAAGAAGGAAAATTATTTTTTAAAAGGTAGCTTCTAAACCCTAAAGTACAGAATAAAAAGTCTTTTTTATTTATTTCTTTTTTAAATCTACTTTTGATTCTGTATCATCCAATTATATGAAACTTAAAATATCTAACTCCCTCTCTTCCATTTTTAAGGTTTGAATACTTTGCAGAATTTAAAACATTTTTTCATTTTTATTTAATTAAGAGTCAAAATATGGTTGTACCTGTTATTTTCTCTTGTTAAATTCATTCTTTGATCTTTCTAAAACATTACTAATATCACCAAAAGATGTTCTATTAACTAAATCTAGGTAAAAAAAAAAAAAAAAAAAAAAAAACAGGATTTAAAATACAGATTTTTAAGGCAAAAACAGGTCATTCCCAATCTTACTGTTTATGAATTTGAAAGAGTAAAAAAAATCAGAAAATAATTGCAGAAAAAGAAAAAGTAATTGTATTTTTCTTACCTGATTAATGCAATAAGAGACTGAAGTGGATAGCATTATCTCTTTCATTTGAACCATTAACTCCTGGACTCTTTGGGTAGTCTGAGCAGTTACAGAAGCACCAACCACAACACAGTGGTGAAGAAAATGAACCAGAAGGTTCATGGTCATTGCACACTTACTGCTTGCATTTAAATCTGTCAAAGAATGAAGAAAATAATCTTCTTAGAGAATTCTTGTGTATTTTCGTCTGTCTGGTCTAACTCCTGTCATAACCTAGAAGTTCTAATGGATTGATCCAAGGAAAAGAAGTTGAAAAAGCAGTGTAGCAATATGGACTGAGAGAGGAGGATTTTAGAAGCTAATGAAAAGTTGAGTGAGTATTTATCCAACTACTCTGGTACAGGTAGAATGAGACACAAGATCAATTTTTAAGCAGCATACAGCTGGTTTAAATTCAGAATTTTCCTTCTCCTAGGCTCGTTGCCTAACCAAGGCTAAAAACCCAGCCTGCTCTACTATTTACCCATAGCTGGTGAGAAAAACAGTGAATACATGCCTTTCTCAAAGGCATCAGCACTCTAAACTGTCTCATCCAGGATTTGAACTTGGGTCATTGATTCCATTTCTTACAATGATAATATCCCATGGTTTTGGGTAAGAGGGAGTTTAAGAGGTGAGGGAAAGAGAGAGAGAGAGAGACTTGTACTACTTGTTAGTTTAGAAGAGCAAAAGGAAATAGGAGGGGTAGGATTGTGTTTATATTGTCTACATGAAGTAAGATCATGCCAGTTGCTGGAGACAGATCAAGGAAATTTTTTAAAAATGGCCAAACTTCTTTTTTTCTTTTAACTTTTTTACTTTTTCTCTCTTCTCTCTGAAGGAGACATCTGTCATGTTATGTTATGTTTAATTTTAAAGAGATTTTTTGAGTGTAATACAGCAAGGAGAAAGAGAAAGAGATTTTGTGAATAGTCAGGAACCAAAAAAAAAGTGGACATTTGTTGTACAAAGTCTACGACTCAATATTTATTTAACAAATTTTTCATGGATATCAGACATTATATTGCCTCTAAAGTACCAGCTCTTCAGATAGATTCATCTTTTTTCCATGCATTTATGGCAGACACAAGACAAGTCAGATTGTTTGAGTAAGAACAAGCTGCATAAATATACAGAAATGACAATTGACGCAGCTGTATGAATTTCACAAGGCACTAATGCTCTTCTAAAAGGCATGAATTGATCTCTTCTCATGAAAGCTATGAGTAAATAGTAGGACAGGCCTCAGACTTTTCTACTACAACTATTCTACAGAAAGGAAAACTCTGAATTCTAGCACGTTCTTGCTAAGCATGAAATAAGAACCTAATAACTCAAAATGACATTTTTTAATTTAATTTCCAAAAGAATAGAAATCAGTGTCTACCTCGGATCAAGGGCTTTTTGAGCTCAACCTGAAGAGCGATTTTCACAAGTCTTACTATTCAGAAATAATAAAAAATGATAATATGTATATTTATGCTGTTGTAATGACCTTATATAGTGTTGTTTCATTTAGTGTCACAATTTTTTAGAAACTACAGAGAGCACTAACCAATTTATAACAGTACATTGATATAGACTAGGCCAACAAAATGTTTTACTTAATATATGTATATAATAATATATAATAATAGGTAAATATATATTTAGATCTTGGCCCAGTCGGCTAAGGTTATAAAAATACACAGACTTGCATCTCTGCAGAGGGGCTAAGACCTCCCTCCAACAAGCATCCTGGATACAACACTAAACAATCTGATGGTGAGATTCCAGTATTACTGGAGTTTTGGGGAATGCAGAGTACACCTTCATTGCCATTGCTCCCAGGTCCACTCTGGCCCAGAGTGATAGTACCTGATAGAGTCCTATCTAGGGGTCAAATAGAACTAAATTGCATACTTATGCAAAACTGAATTGTTTGAAATAGAACTGTTTTTGACATTGAAACTTTACTTACACTAAACTGAATTGTTTGAATTAGAACTGCTTGACTGAATAGCTTGAAATAGAAATGTTTCTGACAATTAAACTGCATTCCTTTGTAGGCTTAGTTGTATCTTTGCCATTGCAATTCAATGCACTATTATTCCATTTCTTATTTATGAGGATGTAGTCTATCTATGCTTTAGCGTTATTTACGTTGGTGTAGGTTCATAGTTTTCCCTTTCTTTTCTGAAATTTATTAAGGCATATTAATCTATTTTCTAGCGTGAAATCTATTAGATATTCCCCATTTCTGTTTGATGAGTTGTGTAAGCTGATTTTGGTGTTTATGTTTTTACCTAATTAGGCATTTATGTCTCCACCAATGATGAGAACATTGTGTTTTGAGATGCTATGAACAAGAGAGGATAGCTTGTTATAGAAGGCAATAAGGTCCGTTTCTTCACTAACTTTGGTAGGGCTGTAGTAGGAGATGATTGTTGTGCTGGGGTTGACATTAAACATAGCTACCATCATCCTTGGTTGTATTTTCTTGATGTCATTAAGTGATTTTAGGGCTCGTGGTCCTATAAGCACTACGGTTACTTTATTTTTAAAATTCATCAGAGAGTCCTTAATTATGGTTCATTGTAAACTTAAAGGCATTCTATTATTACACTAATTTAGGTTTTCAAACACTCTGTAATACTTCAAAAAGTATTAAAATCTTTTACCTCGTTTTTCATTGTTCAACTGGAACTTGGATTTACATTAATAGTCTTTTACATTTAAAACACAGAAGATATTCAGTAATGATTTTACACATAATAAAATCTTTTATGCATTTAAAATGACAATATAGTTAAAAGACAGAGTATTAAAAATATACAATAAAACAAAATATTTCATTCTATAATGAATGATGAAATAAGTATTTCATCTTATATATGATAAAATAAATATAATGATATGAATTAAATCAAATAAACCTTTTGCAGAATCATTCCTAAGGCCAGCAGTCCTTGAAGTAATCTGGCAATGTAGAGAGGCTGTTTGAGAAACTAGGATACCAAACATTTGCCAGGTTATGGATTCATTGATAAATTCTTATACACTTAGAATAATTTTTTCTTCATGCTTACCTTTTGTATTTATAACTTCGGTCAATTTTTCTTGTATTACTGTCACAAATTTCTCCAAGATGGCAATTTCAAGAGTCTGTGGCAACAACTGGATAACATCCTGGAATCTATTAGAAGAAAATTTAAAAGATGATTGCTGTTATAGAAAATAAAGAAATTTGAATTAACATACTGTTTAATTGGATGGTTTGTTTTTTATGAAATTTATGCAAACATTGAAGAAATATTGACAAACTGGATTTTTATCTAATGATGTTTTTCCAGCTAATTAAAATTGATATGTAATCATATGGCTTCACTATGTTAGTGTGGCACGGTGGTGGGCCTTCATTCTGTGGATGTGGGTGAGGGCCAGTCAGAGGATTCCTTTTTTTGGCGCAAAAACCACACAAAGGCCTGAATGCGAGATTTCCTATGAGACTGAAAGAAGATGAGGAAAGGGAAGGTCCCAGAGCAGTGGACAGATAGGAGTTAGCGACATTAAGAGAAAGGCAACGGTCAGAGAGAGGCGGCTACTGAAGGAGGAGTTGGGACCTGTGGATGAAGCACTGACTACCATTATCAGTTTTGCTGAGTATTTTTCTTTCGTCTTAATTTTTTCTGGCTTTTTTGTTGTAACTCAGTTGGGCTGTCACTCTCAAACAAAGAACAGGGCAGATTGAAAATAATAAAGAATGATCTCTTTTTGAAATTCAAATCTCACCAAGAGCTTATTTTTTATCATTTAATTAGGGATTTGAAACAAAAATATCAGTTGATAGTTTTGCAAAACAAAATAAATAATAATAATAAAAATGAAATTAAAATACTTCCACTCAATCAAAAATGTACAACTCACATTTGCCAATTTACACAATATTTTGAAATAATTATCATAGATTTACAGCCCAAGTAAGTTGTATTAAAAAACATGTAAAAGCTAAGATGAAACACGAAGGTTAGCAATTCTTCTTTTAAAAAATAAAAGATGCCACTAATATTACAAGACAGAAAAGACGAGTTTGAACCTCACCAAAAACTTATCCTTGTTGTATTAGATTGACAGTTCAAGTGAGTTGTAATGAAAAAGACTGGTTTGGTTGTGTTTAATAGCATATCAACCCTTGTGGGTTATTTAATGCCAAATCCTGTTTATACATATATATATATGATTTATAATCACATAGTTTGTAGGTAACATTATCTTTAATGAACCAGAGCTCATTTGTTTGCACACAAATGGTTTCAAGTATTGCTATCTAACATTAATAGTTCTATAAGTACAAAGCTAAATTGTTTTGAGTATTGTTATTTATTGTTTGCACACAGTTAAATGGTTTCAGTTATTGCTATTCAACACTAATAATTCTAGTCAACATAATTCATTTGTTTTGTACACAGTTAAATGGTTTCAAGCATTGCTATCTAATACCAATAATTCAATTTAATATCATTTGTCTGAACACAGTTAAATAGTTTCAAGTATAGTAAATGATTAAATAGTTCTATTTGACCCATAGTTGGGACCTCAACAGGTACAACCATTCTGGGTCAAAGTGGACCTGAGAGTAATAGCAATGAAGAGGGACTCCACATTCCCTAAAGCTACAGAAATTAGAATTCAGAGTGAAAGGCAGGTTGAACAGGAATAATAAACCCTAACAGGTAGAAAAATAAAGAAAATAGGAAACCACATATGATGACTTGATTGAATAAAGGGTAAGAAGTATTGTGAACTCCGTTAAGTCCTTTCCTTTTGAATAGAATAAACAGTGAATATCCATTTACATAAGAAGAGACTTTGTAAATTCTTTTTACTGTAATTCAAAGAAAATAATTTTGGTACTTACTTTGTATAAGCCTTCTGAGGAAACTGAATGCAACAAGCACTGCTTGAGTCTTCAATAGATTTGATCATCATATCAATAAGAGTGGGAACTTTCCGTAATTTGTGGTAGATGTTGAAGACAGTGGTCAAAAAGGAATCGATACTGGCTGTTTCTAAAGAATCAAACTGAGATATTGAATGCCAACAGATGGCTAATATTGAACTCAGATGATTCTCAGTTATTTCAGGGTTTAGTTTGATCAAGGTTTCAAGACAAGAATACCAGTTCGCAGTTTTACTAAAAAAATAAAATATACAAATAAATGAATAAAAGTGAAAATACAATTGGTACCTGAAAACCCACCCTACAGGTGGGATTTTAAGCTAGTCACACCAAATTATATTTTTGTGGAAACTTATATGCATTTACAAATCCCTCCTCATCAGCAGGATGTAACACAAGGTTAATTTTTGAAGTGGAATTTAACAAAACTAAATCCAGTTTTCCTTCTAAACTGGTTGCTATACCAAGAGACTTTTGACAGCAAATATAAAGAAAACCTTGTGATGTTCATGAGTAGGTAATAAGCCGTATGAAACACTAAGGTGAAATGTGAGTTACAAGTCACTTAAGAAAGAATATTTTACATTTAGGAGATACAATACTTTTATCGTAAATTCATGACTAGTTTGGGCGCGAGTTTTAACATTTCTCAAACTCTCGAGTTTTTTAACAACTGTACAACTTCTTTCAAATTGGAATCTGACCCTAATCCTTTTTTTTTGGAACTCTCCAGTTTGTGACTTTTGATCTGACTCAGTGTCTTGATCAAATCTCTAAGCCTCTATATACAATATCACCTCTAAATAAGTACTCTCCAAACAACTTTTTTTTAAGTTAATTTTCTTTGCTTAGGTTAATTGATTGATTTCAATGGCATGTCAACTCATCAAGGGTTATTTTATGCCCAGAGGTCAGGGAATCACATTTATTGCACGTTTATATTTACATTTTTTGTGTAGTTATTTCTTAAGAGTTTTTTTTTTTGCACATGGTCCTATTGAATACAGATCCTTTTTAAATGGGTTTATTTGACCCATAAATGGAACTGTAACAAGTACTGCTACTCTGGGGTCAGAATAGACCGGGGGGGGGATAAGGGATTCATACCTTTTCTAAAGGTATTAGTCCAAAAGTGAATGTAATAGTGCAACTTGAGTTCAAACTCACCATAATGTCGCTATTCAATACATTAGCCACTATGCTACAGGTACCCCCTCCCCACTATATATATATTTATATAATTTTATTTTTGATTACAGAGTTTCAATTCTGTAGAGTTTAGTGATAAATAACATCTGATAATATCTATTTTGACTATATAATGTTCCATTTAAAATAATCAAATCCTGGCATCTTTGTTTTAGAAGAAAATTAATATTTTTAGGGGTGTACTTATTTATGGTCAATACTGTATACCTAAGGCCAGCCTTTTTCTTTCACACTACTTAGTTGAAATGTTTCTATACATTCCTATTTACACTTCTGAAACAAACATATTTGATTAAAGTGTCACCTATCAACAGGTGACCTTTCTATACCGTTGTATATTTTTAATAATTATGTTTAGCAAAATCAGCTACTTGACTTTGTAACTTTTAAAACCCAGAACATTCACATTTGTTAACCAATTTAAAAGTAAAGTTTTAAAAGCATTTTTTTTTAAATAAAAAAAAAAGAAAAAAGAAAAGAAAAAAAACCTTTGAAAACTTATTCAAGTTAATATTTTCTTTCAATTCTTTGAATAAATAGAGTTTGCTCACCTTTTCATGGTCAACAGAAGCTTAAGAAGCATTGTGAAATATAACAGCCATATACCATCTTCCGCATTGTCCTGACCGACATCATAAATATTGAATTCAGATGCCTGTTTTAATAGACAGTCAAGAACAATAAGTATATCTGACTCTTCTAAAGATCCACATAGTGAACTTTTTTTCACATTAATACCAATTTGCTTGTTTAGAGCAAAGAACATCATGCTGCATGATTCAGAAGTGTGCCTGAGAAAAGAAAGAAAAAATAGAATGTTAAAAACAAATTAATGAAGATTGAACAGACAAAACAATAATAGAACTAATAATATTGCACTCAATAAAGAATGACCTTAAAAAAATATCTAAAAATGATATGAAGCAGAGAGAGCTAGATTCAATACTATTAGTACAAAAAGCAACCTAAGTAACTCTAACCAAAATTAAAATCTGATAAACAAATTCAATTTTGCATCTGTTGCTCTTTATGATCCTTTTTTGTTCTATTTTTGTTTAGCAGAGAAAAATAACAACACTGATGTATAAAAATATAAGCATCTTCTTTTCTTTTCCTTTTATTACCTACAATGTACAAATAGCTGAGCTGCACAAACAGGGGCTGAGGTATGAATCTTCAGTAAAACCTCTTCTGCTTTTGATCAAAACATTCCTGGTTATGTAATATCCTGGATGCCCACACAAATTCTCATGGTCACACCTCCAGCCTGCCGCCTACACATTGCACATTGACATGTTTCTTTCTAGCATGCGACCCATGCAATTTATGTGGCATTTCCACTCAGAACACCTGTGTCCTATTTACTTTAGATACCAGGTGCATTTCCTGCAGGTGCATCGACAGATGTCAAAGATCCAACACTATTCCATGAGATTGCATACTGTCAATTGTTTTTAAGAGGGAATACCTGTGCAGTAGTATCTAACATGCTGGACTGCAACATTGTAGTGAGTGAATTTAAACTCCACTAATGCTATTACATTCCCTTTCAGACTAATGCCCTTAGGAAAGGTATGAACCTTCTTTATTGCTCCTCCAGCTATGGATTAAATAGTACCACAGCAATTCTTCAAGAAGGATGGCTTTAAATAACCCGTGAAGGTTGATATGCCATTACTCCCAGTTCTGACCCAGAGTGTTAGTACTTGTTACAGTCCCATTTATGGGTCAAATAAACCTGTTTAAAAAGGATTTGTATTCAATAGGACCATGTGCAAAAAAAAAAAAACAACTCTTAAGAAACAACTACACAAAAAATGTAAATATAAACATGCAATAAATGTGATTCCCTGACCTCCGGGCATAAAATAACCCTTGATGGGTTGACATGCCATTGAAATCAATCAATTAACCAAAGCAAATAATATGCTGACTGTACCTTTTACAGAGGAGTAAGATACTCCTTCTTCCCAAACAAAAAAGACCTCTTATGGGTATGACACTAAACTGCATCTGATGATGAGGCATCTAGAGATCGGGGAGCATGGAGGATAGCTTCATCATCATTACTCCCAGGTCTACTCTAACTCAGAGTGGTAGTACCTGTTACAGTCCCATTTATGGGTCAAATAAACCCATTTAAAAAAGATCTGTATTCAATAGGGCCATGTGCAAAAAAAAAAAAAACTCTTAAGAAACAACAACACAAAAAATGTAAATATAAACATGCAATAAATGTGATTCCCTGACCTCTGGGCATAAAACAAACCATTTTTTTTTCAATAGTGTACTACAAGCACATGCTCATAGTAATCAATCTCTTTAAATCATCTTAGTGGATCTAGGAGTAATGGCAATGAAGAGGTACTTCACACTTGCCAAAATTCACTACTGAAAGCAGTTTAGTGTCATACCGAGAACAGAGAAAGAAGGCATATGTGTCACTTAGTTTCGAGTATTCTAATCAAATAATTTTCAAACAGATCAACCAAACCCATAGATAGGACCTTTAAAATACCATTCTTTATTGATTGGTTTGGTTTCTTTATTCAATGATATATCAACTCTCATGGGTTATTTAATGCCAAAGCCATCTCTGTAGAACAGCAGTGGTACTATTTAACTTATAGCTCGGGAATAAAAGAATTTGTACCTTTCCCAAAGGGTATTAGACCAAAACTGAATGTAATAGCAGAACTGGAATTTGAAATCTCTACGATGCTAAAGTCCAACACATTAGCCATTATACCATGATCACTCCTCCACCATCCTCTAAATTAATTTTTATCTACTATATACTATAATAATCTAATTTTACATGTATGTCACTATAATACACAGGAAATTATACACAGCAGCAAGATTTTTGCAAATACAAATCATTGGTTGGTTGGGTTTTTATGGCATATCAACCACTGTAGTCCATTCAATGCCAAATCCTCTATATACATGTATATATTAAATATATATGACTTGTAAACACATTTTGTTGATAACATTTCAAAACAAGCCCGAGCTCATTTTTTTTTCTTTTCTACATAGTTAAATAGTTTCAAGTATTTCTATCAAACATAAATAATTCTATTTACTATCAATCATTTGTTTGCACACAATTAAAAGGTTTCAATTATTCCTATCTAACACTAATAATTCTATTCAACACTATTCGTTCATTTGCACAGCCAAATAGTTTCAAGTATTGCTATATAATGCCAATGATTCAGTCTAGGGACACAGTTAAAGAGTTTCAAGTATTGCTATTGAACAATATCTTCAACATTACTCATTCATTTGCACATAGTTAAATGGTTCCAAGTATTACTATGTATAACTGATAATTCAATTAAACAGCCATTTGTTTACACAATTAAATGATCAAGCAGTTCTATTTCTAGCAATTCAATTTAACATAAGTCATTTGTTTGCACACAGTTTAAATGTCAAACAGTTCTATTTTACCTATAGATAGGACTGGTGCTACCTCTTCAGGTCAGAGTGGACATGGGAGTAATGACAATGAAGGGGTACTCCACATTCCCTAAAGCTCCAGGACAGGAGTCTCACCATCAGATTGTTTAGTGTCATATCCAGGATACTTGTTGGAGGAGGGGTCTTACTGCTCTGCAAAGATGCAATCGGTATATTCTACAGCCCCAGTTAACTGGGTTCAAGTACAGATAGAGTTAAAAATGCTTTAACTTACCAAACAAAGCAATTTTTAATCCGAGTTGTTACTGAAAGTGAGATCAGTGCTTGGACTCATGGGAATCAACTATTAAATGTTAATTATAGATTAATTCTATGATTTCTATAAAGAGAATGTCACTTGATATCAAGCTTAATGTTTGCTGAATGCCACCTTTATCCAAGTGAAAAATAGAAATTAAAAAAATAAATAGAAATACTCACATTTCTTGTAAATATGAGCAAAAGAAGGCAGGCAAATAGTCCAAAATGGCGGCCCTTGTTTTATCAGCTGAAATAAGTTTATCCTGAATATAAAATAAATGATTTGTTAATGCAAGAAAATTTTATTTTCATATAGGTTATATGTGTATGTATGCTGTCATTTATGAAGCTTAGCTTAGTTAAGCACAAGGCCAGAAGTATGAAAGTACCCAGTGAGAATTGAACTCACTAATAATGGTTTGCTAGCCTAGCTTGCAAACCATTACACTACTTGAAATCCCCAATGAGTGTAAATTTGTCAATCCAAAAATAATAAAGGAAAATAGTATACATAAAGTATCTCTAGTCTGTCAGATGTCACTGACAATAACTTTTTGTTCTGATTTTCAAGGAATTTCTTTTTGAAAACCATGAGCAAAACAAGTTAAATGCTACATATTTGTAAGGTGTACTTAGCGTAATGGTTATCATCAGAGGAAATGGAATCGGTGACCATAGTTGAAATCCTGGACAAGGCTGTTTGCATTTCACTTCATGCTGATAACCAAGAGAAAGGCATGAACCCACTGTTTTTCCCCCAAAGTTATGGGTAAATAGAAGGGCAGACTGAGCTCTTTAGCCTTGATATGGCAACCAGTCTAGGAAAAGGAAATTGAATTAAAACCAGCTGTAATCTGCTAAAAAATTGACATTGTCACATCCTACCCATGATAGAAGAATTGGGTATATATATATATATATATATATATATATATATATATATACATGCATGGAAGCGCTCATAGTACAATGGTCACCATCAAAGGGAATGGACACAATGACCCGAGTTCAAGTCCTGGATGAGGCTGACTGCATTTCACATAGCACTAATACCCCTGGGAAAGGTAATCATCTAATGATTCTCCCTGCAGCAATGGGTAAATAGCAGAACAGGCTGGACTTATGGCAACCAGTCTAAGAGAAAGAAAAGTCAGCATTCAAACTAAATAAACTCAACTTAAAATTGACTTTTAGTTACATCCCGCTCTTGTGGAGGGTGAGTATATATATATATATATATATATATATATATATATATATATATATATATATACACACACACACACACACACACACACACATATTTGTAAGGCCTTGAAGTGGCTATGATAAACCTAAGAATTTTAAAGAGAAAATATTGTTAGAGAAATGTGGAATAGGAAATGGTAGTTTCCTATCAGGAATGAATTCAGAGACAACTCATTTCTAACTCAATGAAAATGTTTTTAAACAATTTTTTTGTTCACCTGCTTCATATATATATATATATATATATATACACATACACTTACATGTCCAGTTAATCCATTCTCCAGGAGACTGAAAAATTTTTCAGTAATCTTTGGCATGTGCATACTACTCTCCATATTACAAGTAATCTTCAAATAACTGTTGTAATGCACAAATTGATCCCTGAAACCAAAAAGAAAATAATTGAAATATCCTATCATACTGAGGAAATTCAAACAAAAAATAAAGCTATGTTAAATAAAATACAGATTTTTAGAATTTCATAAAAAGAAAGCAATTCTCTGAGCTTCTTATTATTGAAATATGTATATTGAATTATCTATAATTCAAACTTAATGCTGAAAGCATCTTAAATCAGTAAAATACAATGTGCTCTATGTCCAAAAATACAAAGCAATATCACAATATTTCAACTATAAAATAGAATAAAACAGAAAAAAAAAAACATGTACAAAATAATCAATTATCTCACAATCCCTTTTGACTACTGTTACTGGCGGGTTTATATGTGCTTTTAAAAAAACAAAAAAAAACGTTATCAGACGGACGGTTGAGAGAGAAAAATTTATTTTACATGGATAACAATAAAACATTAGATACTAAAAGTTCAAGTACAGTATTAATAAGAAGTAAGCACAGTTAGTTTCGATCTTCTTCAAATTATCCTTTAAGGACCAAATGTTCCAATAACCAAAAATTCTTTGTAATCTCTATTTGTTTTCCTTATTTTTTTATGAAAAAAAAAAAAAAAAAAAGTCTTCCGGCAACATCCAATTCTATGTGATACAGTACCTTGTTTTCATCAATACTACACTTGGACTTTTAATATATAATGGTCCAGCTTATTCATATAAAAAATTATATTCTCAGTTGAGCTGTGATAAAGAGTAATTAAAATTAATATAAAAAAAAATATACAATCGAAATAAGTGAAATCCTTCATCTCTGAAATTTAAAAACATAACAGTCTACTTTACAACAAACTGCCTATTCTTAATAAAACAATTTACTGTTTTACTCACTTGTCTAGCAGAGTATTTTTCATGATGACTGAGACTGCGGAGGAAATTTCTTGAAACTCAGTGTGAGACTTACACAAGTATATCAAAATGACACAAGGTAAGAACAGTTTGTCACAAAACATACCATATATCTGGAAGTCAAAATGTCAAAAAATAAAAATGAAAAAATTATCAAGAAACTTAGCAAAATA
>CAUZXS010006664.1:37500-180597 GCA_963585895.1 Sepioteuthis lessoniana
AACTGTAGTGAAATTGAAAGGCAGAACCCACAGACTGCTGCCTCTGATAAGCTAACTGGGGTCTGTCATTCAAAGAGACAACGAGTGGCTTGCTGTAAATGCAGGCAGAACAGTCGACGTTTACGTGAATTCAGCAACCGTCCCTGGTTTGATAAAAGACAGGTGGTGAGCTGGACGAATGAGAGAAATGAAATGTGACAACAAAGCTGTATGGAATGAATTCCTTTCATAGCAACACCAAAAAGAAGGAAGAAAGAAAGAAGCAAGAAGTGACGAGTGAAAGTTCAAAACGAGCGCAATTGTGTCCAGCATGTGGAGTGCCGGAAGTATAGAAAAAAACGGAAGCATAAGCGTCCTTGGAGATGCAATTTGTAAGTCCCGCATCTCGTCTCTAGTGGGATGGGATTTGTGACATGCAAATTTCACCCAGCCAGAACTGGTATAAAAGGTGTAATCTCAGCATTGTTGCATTTGTTGCTTCACAGTAGGACTGAGCGAACCAGTGTATTGATGCGGCAAGTGAGAAAGACAGGATCGATTGCAAGCAGTTAAAAGGTTTCAACAACCCAGAATCTGTCCTGGAAAATGAGACACAAAGTTCTATGGGATTTTGAGAAACAAATAGATCACCTAATCTCTGCCAACAAAAAAAAAGAACCTGACAAATAGTGAACTTTGCCATCCTGGTAGACCACAGAGTAAAATTAAAAGAAAATGAAAAGAGAGATAAATATCTAGACCTTGCTAGAGAACTAAAAAACTATGGAACACGAAGGTGACAGTGATAACAATTATAACTGGTGTACTTGGAATTATCCTCAAAGGATTGATAAAGAGATTAGAAGACTTGGAAAAAAGAGGACAAGTGGCGACCATCCAGACTAAAGCATTATTAAGATCAGCTAGAATACTGAGAAGAGTCCTGGAGACTTACTGTCACTCACACTCTAGTAAAAAACCATCAGCTAACACTGGTGTGAAAAACTTTAAAAGGCATAAAATAATGTTGTTAACAATTTGAATGAAAAAAAAACAACAACCAACAAACAAAAAAATAAAAAGATCCAATTCTGGTTACTTTTTATTGCAACTCACTTGGACTTATCACTTCAACAAATATTGTGTCAACCAATTAGAGATAGTGGTATTGAATGGCTTTATAGGTGTTATTTAGATTTTGATATTTTAATTAATATATCAGAAATATCAATTAGCATCACTTGTTACTTCTTGAAAGACTATGGATCTACTTCAGTTAAAAATATACACAGCAAATAAATAAAGACAAAAGAGAATTCTCAAAACAATGAAGGTTATATACTCTTACCTGACTAAATGATGGCTTTAAAACCAACATTTCATGGTTTCTTTTCACTTTATTGGAAAGTAGCAAACAATCAAGGCATTCCCACACAGCACCAATATCTTCATCTGAGAGGACATTTCTGAGAGAGGAAAAAAAAACCAAAAGAATGATTAAAATTTTAAAAACTTATTATAATATCATCACCTCATATTTACAAAAGTTTAAATCTACTTTCTTAGAGACTTATTTTTACTTTGCTTAATATTTAAGATTTGTATGCGAAAGAAATTTACAGTAGAATATCACCATCATAGAAATTACCAGCCTGGGTTTCACTTATCTGGGGAACCAATCCATGAAACTTTCATGGTCAAACCTTTTTTTTAAAACTACTTTGTATAATATATTCCAAAGGAGTAAAATTTAAGCAAACAATAAAGCAGCAGCAATAATAATAATAATAGCAGCAGCAGTAGTAGTTGTAGTAGTATTTTGGAAAAAAAACAAAGGAATTCATTTTAAAAAATTGTTGTTGTTATAAGATCATCACCTCTGATTTATTAAAGTTTAAATCTACTTCTTTATAGATGTACTATACTTACTACTAACTAATTCTTAAGAAACTTAAAATTCAAGGGTAGTATGTGAAAGAAATTTACAGTAGGATGTTACCATCTGAGAAATTACCAACCAGGATTTCACTTATCTGTGACCCAATCAGCAAAACATTCATTAAAACTACTTTGCAAAATAATAATGGGATTCGAACTCACTCTTGCAAGTTTGCTAGTCAAGCTTGCTAACCATTACACTACCCGAGGTGCCTAATAATAATGATAATGATTAATGGAATTGAAAATCAGAGTAAATAGCAAACATTGAGAGACCCACTAGAACAGTGAGAAAAGTCCTGGAGATCTGAGGAGACTTGCCGACAAACAAATTCCAGTAAAAGACTCCTAGTTGATGATGGTGTAAAAAATTTACAATGGGTAAAATAATAATAATAGTAATATTTCAAATTTTAAAAAACCATAAAAACCAATTCTAATTGTTTTTTATAATAACTTATTTGCATTGTCACTTCAACATATATGGTGTCAACCAATTGAAGATTAGGGTATTGAATGGCTTCATAGATATTATTTGGACTTCTATAATACCTTTATGTTCTCAGTTTATTTGATGAAGCAGCTAATACATGAGGTAGAAAAGAACATGAGTTTGAGTCTAACAGGGAACTCATTTTTTATTCTTGTGCACTCTTCCTTGTCAAAGAAATGACAACATTTGTTTCACTACACACTAATACCCTTGGGAAAGATATGAATCCTTTTGTGTACAAAAATCTATCCAATCCTCTCTACTCTTGTTTTGTGAACATGGACTTGTCTATTGGCTATGAATAGAAGAGCAGCATGCACAGTATCAGCAGAGCAAGAGTAATCTTATAATTGCCAAACTGAACTACTGTATGTGTCTATAATGTATTGTTATTCCCTGTACCTCATGTGATTAAACTCTTTTTCAATCAACCCTTTTTCCAGTGTTTTATCGCAGTCTATAAACCAGGGACTACTAATGTTATTTAAGTTACAACAATCTACTTCTACCAGTTATGGGTAAATAGTAGGGCAGACAGGTTTCTTCAGCTTTAGTAGTGCAACCAGCCCATTGGCATAATGGTTAGACTTTACCAATGAGCCAGAAGACTGAGGTTCAATCCTAGGTTGAGTCATACCAAAGACTCAAAAAATGGTACTTGATGCCTTCTTGCTTAACACTCAGCATTATAAAATATGAATCAAGTGGAGCAATCCAGGGAAAGGAGTAATGGCCTTCCCTACACCTTGATGTAGTAGCTATTTAAAAGGGAGCCTTTGGGTTGCCATTGACTATGGTCGGCCAACTTTACATACTTATGGCAACTCGTCAAGGAGAAGGAAGACAATGAATTCAAACCAGCTGAAGCTGTTAAAAAAATGATTTTGTGAGTTATTTATTGGCAAAACCATCCCTACAGAACAGCAGTGGTATTATCTAACCAATAGCTGGGTGAGGTTGAAAGGTTGGGTAAATATACACTACAGTATTTAAAAATATTCTCCTTGTTAACTACATCTTCTATAAGTCATATTCCCTACCTTGCTATTCTTATCTGAAACATGTTAACTATTCTTTTGACTTCAAGTCAAATAGAACAATAGGTGTTAACCCATAAAGCAAACCCCCAGTCTCTTGCTTACACAATTCAAATAGCACTGAACCAACATACTCAAAGTAAACTCACCACAAATACTGTGACACACAAAATTAAATGGATTGACTAAGTTACTAATTTTGAGGCTTATCAAAATAGTGACATATAACAGAAAACAATTATTATAAAGATCTGTTAAAAATAAAATTGGTTTATTATAGAATTGCCAAAAATTGTTTCTATCTTTTAGAAATATGTTGTGATCACAATCCAATTTTTGTGGTCCCATTTAAAATGTTTTTTTGTTGGTTGGTTGGTTGGTTGGTTGGTTGGTTGGTTTTTACAGCATGTCAACTCTTGTTGGGTTATTCTATGTTGAAGTTAGCCTGACATTTACAGTCTCCAATTATATTCACAATGAAAATGTATCTTCACAATCATTTTAAACAGGTATGTAATTGCCCAACTCCTCCACCATGGGCAGGATGTGATACAATGCCATTTTTTAAGCAGAATAAAATGGTTTTGAATTCAGAGTTTTCTTTCTTCTAGACTGGTTGCTTTATCAAGGCTCAAGAAGCCAGTCCACTTTACTATTTACCTAAAGCTGGAGTGGGGAGAACAGATGGATGAATGCCTTTTCTAAAAGCATTAGCGCAAAGTGAAATACCAACAGCCTTGTCCAAGATTTGAACTCAGGTTACCAATTCCATTTACTATGACAATAACCCATGGTGTAATGGTTATTGTCGTAAGAAATGGACACAGTGACACGAGTTCAAATCCCGGACGAGACTAATTGCATTTCACATACCACTAATACCCTTGGGAAAGGTATGAATCCAGTTATTCTCCCTCCAGCTATGGGTAAATAGTAGGGCAGACTGTGTTCTTCAGCCTTGATGAGGCAACTAGTCTAGGAGAAGGAAAACTCTGAATTCAAACCTGTTAAACTCCGCTTAAAAAATTGACCTTGTGTCTTATCCTGTCCGAGCGGAAGGGGTGGTAAATATGATATGATAACCATTAAAATTAGCATAAACCAACTCATACTTAATTAATATCAACATTTTAAGAACCAATGAATTAATGTAGTCCAAAATCATTTTAAACATTATCCCAAACAGATTTATTTGACCTATAAATAGGTATTAGCATGTGGGAGTAATAGCAACAAAAGGAAGAATTAATACTTCTCCTAAGCACCAGAATTGGAGCCTCACCACTATAGGTGGTTTAGTGGCTAAGAGCAAAGCATAATAACTGTTCTTATCAATTTGATATTTGCTATATGTCCGATTTGGAGATTTTGACATCTCACAGAGAAATTATGTTTTTTATGAGGTATCACATATTAAGCCGATGAAATTGGTCTATTCTTTCAGCTTAGTCAAAAGACAATGTAGTGAAAGAGTTGCCTTACCTCCAAGGCAATGCACATGCTTTGCATGCAGAGTATATTTCAAGAAGAAACATGGCTGCCTCTGACATGAGAATATGTTTATAGTGGTCTCGCAAAGTCTTGCAGGACCGATATTAATATGCAAATGAAGTTGGAGTGAGAAGTGATCTAGGAAGTGACAGGATGGGAACTCAGAGGACACACTGTTATAGCATTGGAATAATGAATTACCTAAAGGGAAGCTGCTTTAAAGTGAATACTTGGATCAGTTTCACATTTCAGTACACACACAAACAAACTTACTCTCAGTCATCTATTACAGACAAAAAACTGGATCTTGAATGAAACTACAAAAATTGGATAGTACACATATACAAATTAAAACAAGTTATAAATATTAAGAGAAGAATAAAAATAAATAAATAAAATTTACTTTTTTTTCTGAATCAGGATTCCACCAATGCAATCCAAAAGGACTTGAACTTTGTTTGCGAATACAACACAATCATTATTCCATGCATATCTGATTAACTTTAGTCTAAGATTCAATGGGGTTGATTTGTCCTTTAGCCGGAAATAAAAACCTGAAAAAAGAAAATTAATTTCAAATGTAATAAGATTAATTAAAGCATAGCAATCATATCTCATTTATCAATATATCATTCAAATTTTCAATTGGTTTAGTTTGGTTTTATGGCATATCAACCATCGTAGGTTATTTATTGCCAAATCCATTTTTATACATATGAAGTTCTATTTCAAACAATTCAGTTTAGCATAAGTACAGTTTTTTTTTTGTTTACACACACAGTTAAATGTAAAAACAGTCCTATTTTTAAAAAAATTCAGTTTCGCATGAGTACACAGTTTAGTCCGGGCCATAGGGAATCTGGGAGCAATGGCAATGAAAGGGTACTCCACATTCCCCAAAGCTCCAGCATTACTGGAGCCTTACCATCAGATTGCTTAGTGTCATATCCAGGACACTTGTTGGGGAAATCTTACAGAGATGCAGTTGGTGTATTCTACAGCTCCGGCTGACTGGGCCATTGTGTGTGTGTGTATATATATATATATATATATATATATATATATATATATATATATAAAATTGTTATTGGTAGTACATTTTCTCTTTGAAAAACATGGAAGCAATCAACTGTTCTTTCGTCTTTTGAGTTAAGACCCAACAAGATGACCTATTCTGATATACCAACTTCTTTTAGATGAATTAAGCAGGGAAGGGGCTATCAACTACACAAATATACTGGCGAGAAAGGTCTAACGTTCCGTCATTCATGTACACGAGTTATCTGTCCTTTGTTTTGATTTTCTTAAAGTTGATTCAAACGGAAAGTCAGGGATCATTTCTCCATTGTATATATGAAGTAGACAAGTCTTCCATAAGAAATGAATGAATTAAAATTTTTCCTCAAGTAAAGGAAATTGTTTCAAATGGAAAGCAGTCAAAATTATTAGCGAAAAATAAGTTTTTAATTTTTATTTGCGAGCCCTCAACAAACTAGAAGTGCAGAAATGCGAATAATAAAAGACTTTTATTTTGTGATCGATTACGTAGCTAAATATATATTTTTTTGAAAGACAATATCAATTTTTAGTATTTATCGCGAGAGAAACATTTTTCGGTAAGAGGAGGGAATACGATTTTTCTCACCCACGTGCTCCAGAACAAACTAAAACGACCGAGATTAATAATACCATAATAAAGTAATTCAAGTACGCAGTATGAATAATAAACAGTAAATTACCAATTCTAACTATATTTTGAAGAACACAGTGATCATTCACAATATGAGTTGGAATAATAAATAATTCCTTAAATTAGCGGCGTAGCCTAAGTTGAGTTTAGAGTATGAGTAGCCATATCACAAAATAGGACAGGATTCACCAACCCAAATGAATATTAATAACGATTAATCAAACGAATAGAAATAAATGTCTATAATGTGACAGTAAGAATAGTTTGTTATGAAACAAATATTTTACAAACCTTTGATAACGTTGGACACAACCATGTTGAAACAAACATGTGCTAAAAACCGGAAGTAAGTTCTCGATCAAGGTAAATAACTCTCACATTACTTAATCTTGTATCCGCGAAGTTGCTTGGCAACTGATTTCGTTGGCTTCAAGTGCTCGATACATTTTACCTTATCAATAAATAGTAAAACGAAAGAGTCAGGAGAGAGACGACTAAATTTTATCACGGCTGTTAGGATGGTAAAAATTGTTATTACATACAAATAGATGGAGAAAATATCTGAAATCCAACTAAAGTAAAAGGGACCATTTTTCTAGCACTGTCTCAAGTAATCAATTTAATTTACTTAAATTGCGAGAATAAGCAAATTGTAGCACATAAAAAACACATTCATAGAGTATTTAACGAATACAGCAAAATCAATGCAGGTTTCATTTAAACTAAAGGAAATTAGTTTTGTTATGCCTTGGAAATCGCGTGTCAAGCCTTGTGATTTTTATTTCCAAAAATCTATACAAACAAAAAAAATTATTTTTGGGGAGCATGAAGCCCCACTGTTTTTGTGGCGAAAGGGAAGGGGAGCGGTCATGCTAGACTATATTGTCTAAGGAGACCTAGCTAACCACATTCACTGACCCAGACACGCAATACAATAAAACAGACATACATCGACATGCGTGCTGCATCCATCAAAATACCGCATTCGCTCTATGAGAACCTATTTAAAACCCGTATGCAATGAATGATTTATTTACAATAGAAACATATATACAAAAAATGATAATGATGAGGAGGGGAGAATCCCCACCCACCCAATACAATGGTAAAACAAGAATAAAACCCCATTTGGTTACCCTCCCTTCCTCCCGTCTATGATTTGGAAAGCCGACTGTTTTCCGGTATCCACAAGCCGGACTATCCCTATATGGGAAGCGGGTCTAAGCTTAATGGGACAAAAGAAACGCAGGGAAGGGCGCGGCAAGGAATAGGTAGCATGGATAGCAGTCGTGGATCAAAGACCTTCCAAAAAAAAAGGTAGGCTGGAGGAGAGTTGTGGGAATAAAAAGAATTGGGGAGAGGGGGATCTTGGAAACTGATAACTAGATGGCGAGGCCAATGACAAATATCGTACAGCTAAATAGGGGACAAAAAAGATGGACAAAATAAACACTACTTACCGAGGGTGGAGTCCTGAAGGACCTGGACCATCGTCGCCATGCGTAGAAAGAGGATGAAAGGATATATTCCAACGTTGCCCCTTTCATGCGACCAGGCTCGCTGCATACACTCACCTTTTGCCAAATATTATGCGGTCCAAGCGTTTTCCATCGCATCTGATTTTGACTCTAAGCTGATGCCTAAAAAACAAAATCAGATCACGATGAGAAAAGCTGGCGTCGTCATACAACCCCTTCTTTCGCATCGTCAAAATCACCATTCTAGCCACAGCTAGGATCGTGATAAAGACCACACGCTTCTCACCTCGATACGAAGGGTCAGCATTGTCCACGACGTAACTAACGTCGAGCAGCACGAGTTGTTTGGGATTGATGCGTGCCGTCCACTCCCCGACGTGACTCCAAAACAAGCGAACCCGCTCGCAGTAGTAGAAGGCGTGCAAAGCCGTTTCTTTCTGGCCACTGCTGCTGTGGAGGCAATCAAACATGTCTGTCAAACATTGAATGCCCAGTTGGCAAGGGACAGCGCGTTCTGTGCAAGCCGCCAGGTGAGCGAGAACTCGGAGTTGTCCAAGAAGCCCGAAACTGGCACCTAATTCCATTGAGAGCGAATCTCCTCCAGCGACCAGCAGAGTCGCTACACAAGAGGATCCGAAGCGGTACCCACCACTAACTCCCGATACAGTTCCTTTCTAGACCGAGGGCCTTTCGATCTGGAGGGCCTTTTGGCACTCGTGGGTAAACAGTGCAGCACCTTTAAGCTTACGGTGGCCTTTGGCTTCGGGTCAGACACCAGGCGAGGAAAGACATATCTCACCTTTTGTCTCCACACCATGTCCCTCAACAATGATCGGCCCAGATAAGCTAGTCTTTCAGCGAGCCAGTGACTCTCCAAATCGGACATCCCTAGACCCCCATTTCGAGGACGTTGGCAGCAGATCTGTCTACGGACCATCCGCTTTTGATCACTTGAAAGTAATTTGGAGAGAGATTGTATTAGCGCCAGCCAGTGAACCTTAAGCAAGGGAAGTACGGACGACCGGTAAAGGATCAAGGGGAAGATGTATACGGCACACACCTCCTCCCGGCCCTTTAAGGACAAACGCCTTCGAAGCCATGTACCCACCTGCGCTTCTACCTTAGCCCGTACCCCTAACTAATTTCGCTTCATGTGGAGGCTGGGCCCGAACCACGCCCCGAGGATGCGGACGGATCCGTCACTTCAGCGGAAGGGTCCTGGCAGGGGAACACCACCACTCCAGACACCCAGCTGCAGACAATTGATTTTCGCACCTGCTACTTCTTTGTACCTCTTAACTGCCTTCCTCACCGCCTTTATGTCCGATCGGCGGGACACAAAGACAGTGATATCATTGACGTACGCAGAGACCTTCGCTCTGACTCAGCCAGCAATAAGAACTCCGCATAGGGCCAGATTTGCTGTCCCATCCCTAAGCCTACAGAGCAGGGGCTCTAAAGCAAGGACATTGAGAAAAGGCGACAGGGAGCAACCCTGCCAGACCGACCGTTCGAGCGAGAACGCTTTCAAACTTTCCCGTTCACCTGCACAACCGCCTGCAGGTTGTGGTACAACATGCTGGTCCATTTGCAGAACTTCGGTTTGAATCCGGCGGTCTCCAAAACCGTCGCAAAAAACAACAAATGATGGTCCAAGACTGATTCAAATTGATCAGCGCGGCTTTAGTGTCGTCTTTTAACCCTCTCGGACCTCACGTACCAGATGCAAGTTGTCTTGGATCGATCTTCTCTTCACAGTGCAGTTCTGCTCAGGTCCGATCAGATCACTGATGACAAGCTGCAAGCGGTTGGCTAAGACCCGGGCCAAAATCTTTAACTCTGTGTTTAGCAGAGTTATGGGCCTGTAATCATCTAAGTCCTCCCAAACATGCCTGCCACCTTTCTTCAGTAATGTGATCACACTCTAGGTAATGCTACCAGGAGTGACTCTCTGGGCAAACCAATAGTTGAATGCATTCGTCAGAATAGGAACAAACATGTGCGACATCCTCAAGTACACTTCGTAGGGCAAACCATCCAGTCCTGACGACTTGTTGAGGCCGACCTGCTTCAACGCATCACGGATTTCACATTCAGTAACCAAACCCTTACCGCTAGCCGCTTCCGCCTGAAGGAGGGGATGTCAACTAAATAACTGCGAAAGTCCTGAACCGGGAGGTCAAGACAGCGGGCAAAGCGATCATGGAAGTGCATCCGAAAGGCCCCGCGCATCCCACGATTCGACGATAGCACGTGCCCATCCGGAGACTTGACGAACTCGGTGTGCCGATGGAGAAACCTTCGCACTTCTTCCTTACGCACGAACGTGCCACATTTCACGGCTTCATTGGGAACTCTTTTTAACCAAGATCTAACTACAAAACCCTTGTAGCGCTCGCTAACCTCACGCTCAAGGTAACAACTTGCTTGATCTACGGCTAGGGAATCCCCACTCTCCACTGCCCGGGAAAGCCTATCGTCTAAAGACTTTGCCTTCTTGGCCCTATCTAAAACGAGCTGTTTGCCGTATTTGATGGCTAACTCCCTAATCCAATACTGAAGGGATCCCCACCACTTATTCCCGGTAACCGCTCCCATTAGCACCCGTTGAATTAAGGTTTCCAACCGCTCCTGGAAGTCCCATATCTCTTCCAGTAGCTTGCCAGACTAGATCTATTAACTAACCGCAGACTGATTCTAACCAGTTTATGGTCAGTCAACCCTATCCAGTGAAACGTGGGACATCTAACGAATTCGGTGTCAGCTCTCCTAACTAACATCCCGTCCTGATACGGACAGAGGGTGAGCTATCTAATCACGTCCACATCTCCTTCCCTGGGTGATCAAGACGATACCTGTCGACCAAATCGTGCTGGACTGCTTTCACACCTATCCGACCCATTAGCACTCCATCCGGCCTTATCTTTCTTGGGTTAAGGATCGCATTCCAATCGCCCACTAGAATTATCCGTTTCAGATCATCAAGGAACGGCTCTAACCGTCAGGAAAAGGAGCATCTCTCGCCAACGCTATTGGGCGCATAAACCGCGACCACCTGAAACTTGAAGCTATTAACGACAACATCAACCACAACCAACTGGCCCTCGTCAGCTGCAAAGTCAAGATTGACAATCGCATTAAAGCTGCATTCAACTAGCAGAGAGACTCCAGCCCTGCAGCGGCTGCCGAATGCTGAAAAGACCTCAAAATCGTCCCTCGACTCACAACAGTTCTCTGCGAAAGTGAAGAAAGTCTCTTGCACTGCAGTAACATCAACACAGAGGTTCGAGAGTTCACCAAGCAAGCAAGCGCACTTGCTTGGATCCTTCAGTCCCTTCGCATACAAAGAGCAAGGTTTTGGGATATCAAACCCACTTACCCTACTAACAGTCGACTACAGTCCGGAAGTCGTCGGGGGTGAGGATGCCGACGGCGTGCCTCAGAAATCTGGTGCCAAGCTCAGTCGTGACTTGGCCGTCCCTGGACACTCCACCGACATCTAGAGGATACCGCAAGGATGAACATAAATGAGGACACTTCCCGAACAAAATGACAACATTTTTTTCAAAGAGGAGTGCTCCGACTCCGCCAACCTGATACCCCCCCCCTGACTAGCCCTCTCAAGGAAGTTCCACACAGCCTTCGTGCAGCTACCAGCCGAGCGAACAAAGTGGTCACCATGGGTGCATCCCTGTATAGGTAAGGGTTTGGTACTTTGTTTTTTCCAATGAAGTCCAAATTCATGAGTGGTCTTAGTGCTCTGCGGAGCAGTCTTGGGAGGCCTTGTCGGTCGACTTGGCTCTGTGTCGGGTTTTTAATGAGTCCGAGGGGGAGTTTGGGCTATCTTGATGCTGAATGAGAACAGCCTGGGAGGTGAGAGAGAAGAGAGAGAGGGCAGTGTGAGGGAGAAGGAAGCGCATATGATAGTTCCAGTGGGGGTGAAATTAGATTTGAGTGGGGGTGATGTTTGGTTTGAAGGGTTTTGTGGGGGAGAAGAGGGTTTTGTGGGGAGAAGGTTTTTTGGAGAAAGGGGTGTTGAAGTGATGTCGGTGATGAAGGCTGTTTTGTTGGTGACTGGGGTTTTGACTGTGGTTGTAACTGAGCAAGTGATTGGAGTTGGAACTGGGTTTGTGACTGGAGTTGGGTTGAGACTCCTTACATATTTTTTCTCTTCTTTTTTGGGGCTATCCCCATTGTCCCTCCTCCTTTTTAAATTGGTTGAGGTCTCCATCTCATCAGACCGTTCTTCCGGCGAATGATATTTTTCCTTTTTCTTTTTATGCTCGACTGGAGATGATTCTGTTAATGGTGGTGGTTTGGATGTTGTTGCTTCTGTTGTTGCTTCTGCTGCTGCTTCTGTTGTTGTTGCTCTTCTTCTTCTTGTTGTTGCCTTGTTTTGTGGAGATGGTTCCTCCCTTTACGGATTACCTGAGTCCACCCTTCATCTTTGTTGGGATGGTCCCCAGGCTCCAGATCTGACTTGCTTAGTGAGTTGGTGAGGGCAGGATCTTGTAAAGTGGCCTATCTACTTGCAAGCCCAACAGAGGGGCCTTCTGCCACTCAACGACCATCATCATATTTTGATCTTTATTGGCAATGATATGAGGGATGGCTGGGACGTCCTCCATATTTAGGCACATATTTATTATGTAGTCACCGTGTGCCGTCCCGGCTACCGATCTTGCTGGCAAAATTTCTTCCACGCCGCCATAAGTGCTAAGGTAGGCGGCGAGGACATCTCCATTGAGCTCGATCGGAACGTTGCACACGGTGACCCTAATTCTCCTGTGGCTTTTGTATTCGGGCTGAAGCCGGAAAAACTTCGTTGTTATTGTCTCCCCGGCCGGCTTTTTGGCTAGATCCTCCGTGGACAGCAGGACGTCCCACGTGGCGAAACTTCGCCTGCAGAAGTATTGACATGGGACGCCCGCAGTCTTTAAGAGCTCCTCGAAGGTATCTTTCTTTAACCTGGCCAATCTCCTGATCCTCAAGTTAGATATGACGAAGGATAGGGTTTTCGGCTCCACTGCCTCTACAAGCTCTGATATTGGCAGGATCCTACTTTTTTCGAAATATTGGGCATATTTGCCCACCATATCCTTCGTATAGTCTTCGGCTGTTTTTCTTTTTTGGGACCAGGGAACAGGTGTTACTGTTTGTTCAGTGGTTCTTTGGCCGGGCTGGATAGTGCTGGCCGTGAACAAAGTTTTTTTTCAGCTGGTGTCGATGATGTCGATGACAGAGCCGGCCATTCCGGCTTCTGAGAGGGGGCTTCCAGGTCATTAGTTCCGAAAAGGTCTGGTTGTGAGTTGGACTCCTCCATGGTTGCTTGAGGCATCTAGGAAGAAGGGCTGAATGTTGGTGAGCTGCGAGTTGATATGAAACTGTGAATAAAAAATGGCATGAAAAACTGGTGTTGAGCGAGACGTGTTCGAGTGAAAAATGTATACAACAAAGAAAAAGAGCAAAAAACAAACGTGGCTTGTCCCACCCCAAAACAAAAATCAAACGATAACGGTTGGATTGTTTGGGGAGGGTCACTGATGTAAGCTCTTGCTGTCTGACGTACATATTTAACGGAAATCGTGCATAGTCAAGCCTCGTGATTTCCCTGTACTAAGTACCCGAGGTTTGCTCTATTTATTCCGGCGTCTCATTTGCATACCGTACTACAAGTTTGTTTTTTGTTTTCTGTTGTTTTTTTTTGGGGGTGGGGTTGTGTAGGATTATCGATTTTTTAAATTTTTTTTTGTTGACACTTATTCTATCTCACAGTTGGCATCTAAGATGTTCAGTTAACCTCCTGAGTTCTCCATGAGCGGGAATAATTATCTAGTTTTGCTTCGAGGGGCCGTGCTCTTAGGCAGCACCACTAAAATGTGGTAGGGACAGGATTAATCTCTGATGCTTGAAGTGTCTCCCTCAAATGTATTCAGAAAGACCTAAGCTAGTGTAGCAGAAAGAGTTTCGCATTTTTGTTTGGCGCGTAATTTAATTCGACCGTTAGGGTCGACGCATAATTTCACCCAATCAGGGTGACTTATCCTATTCATCCCTGCCTATCTTTCCGGGCAGCACAAAATGGGGAAATCTGCCAAACACTTTCTTTTCGCAGAACTTCTTCGTTCAGTACAGACGTCTTACTGTCTGCTCTTCAATAGCAGCAGCAGCATCACACCACCATGAGGGAAGCTATCTAATTTATGGACCCCTGGCGTCTATTTCTCTTAGACCAAGGGTTCCCAGTTGAATATGAATTAGATAAATTCAATACGCCACACACAGGAACAACTTTACGCCACCGCCAAAATTGGCTATGTCGACTGCGATGCAATATTTCGCTCCGACACCTAGCTACTTCTTTACTGGGCAACATTTTCTGGAGACATTCACGTTTCTCCCCGAAACAACCAGAACCACAAACTCACGGTGACTTCAACGTTTCTCTCCTCAAGCAGCAAAAACGACTTTTGCTACACTATGGCGAACATATCTCCCTCGCACATCCAACAATGACTTAACCTAACAATGCACTTTTCGGTCAGGCATTCAGCTGCTAAAATGCTTTCTCCACTCCATAACAACTTCATTTCGTTCCCTTATTTCTTTCCTTCCTACGAGACTTGCAGCATAAATGTAAACCCTTTATTCCATACTGCCATTAAAAACCTTCATATAAAACCTTACGGCACCATCTTCGTCTTCTTACTTCTTCATCCTCCTTTATTTTACAACAACACTTAGCGAGGGAAACACACGCGCGCAAGAATACATTTCTTTGCTAAAAATGGTAACAAACATTCCTATCGCTAAACTAGTTTTGGCATTATCCACCTGTATGCGAGAGAGTCCCTGTTATAAAAAAAAAAAAAAAAAAAAAAAGGCAAAAAACGACCTCATATCAATATGTTAAAATGTGTTAGTCGTTCCTGGGTATATATGTCCAATTTTTGTGTTTAAGGCGTTAACAAAGTGTTAGAGGCTTCTGGTGAGATATGTCCCTTATTCGGTGTTTTCAGTTGTAGTTGTTAAGTCTATTATATGGCGTCTCAGTTGTGATTTGATGAGTCCATTATTTGGTGTCTTTAGTCGTGGGTCGTTGGTAAAAGAGACGGCTGCTACAAGTGGAAAGGTTAGCCAACGCCTCGTCAAAAGGTAGTACCATCCACCAGTAGCAAGAAAGATTTAGGTGTTGTCTCTCCGCTGGTCACTGCTGAAAGAGCATGGGTTTCTTTTGCCGAGAAGGTTCTTTTTTGCGCATGCATCGCTCATTTTCTTTTCAAAGACTTCTGGGAGTTTCAGCATTTTTTAGATATTTATTTTTGATTTAATTTTAATTTTCTTTTTCTATCCACTACAGGTTATCTAATGCCAAAGCTATTCTTGTAGAAGAGCAGTAATGTTACTATTTAACATATAGTTGGAGAACTATTGAAATTATTTACGGAGTCACTAACTAGGTGTCCAGTGATTGGATGGAAAACAGCCAATTACAGGCTACCTTTTTAGATTTTCACCAAACCCCTACGAGGGCGGTTTTTACAAAATCCCTTTCTCTTTTGCTTGTGTGAATCATCAGAGTCAACACGCGCCCGCCTGTTCTCTCAGTCATCCAAACACCAAGACTTATGTGAGGATTTTATTTCGCAATTGCGGCACAGAAACTAAGGCTCTATTTCTTCAACTCAGCCAAAAAGAAACAGGAAATATAAACCCGTTAAAAGGACGCTTCTTTCAGATATGTTTCCCGCAAACCGACTGTTTGCAAGAACTATTCTTTCCTTCTTCTCTTTTCCTGTAAATACAAATTTTTATAACATTTTCATCTGTGTTGTGTTCCTTTCTTCTTGTTGTCGTCACAATATTTTGTTACAAAATAAAGTTGGGAAAATCCCAATAGAACAAGGGAGTTCGTTCCTTTCCCAAAGGTATTAGTCCGAAAGTGAACATTATAGCATGACGGGTGTTTGAACTAGCTGACTTCAAGGCTGCAGTCCAATACTTTGGCTGTTATCCCACGAGTATTCATTCTTGGGTTTTAGTTGAAGATTGCAGGATACTTTGTGGAAATTTTATCGACGAAGTCATTTTATAGTGAGCAGATAGAGACTCATGCCTGGCTGTCACAAAAAATGCTTAATCTCCTCGGCATTCTTTTTTTTTTTTTTTTTTTCCTCAGAAACCAAGCAATAAACCCAGTCCTTTATAGGGTTTTTCTACCCTGGAACAATTTCGCCATACTTTTTTTCTTATTCATTCTCGGTGTTATTCTACTTAGTACTGGATCATGTCTAGTTTCCGCAGCCATTATATCTAAAGACAAAACATCAGTCTCTACCAAATGTAAAAATGTATCTTCAAATTCTTCTTCTGTTTTATCTTTTGACTCCTTGTAAAATCGCAATCTTGATAGTGCATCTACGTGTGGAATTAAATTTCTTTTGACATCTTCTATATAAAAGTCAAATGCCATTAACCCTATTGCCCACCTTATTATTCTTTTCTTGGATTGAATATAAACTCTTGTAGCAGCCACATCTATTTCCTTTCGCGAATCAATGCCCCCGCTAAGCGATTCGGCTATTACCGACCAATCGCTATGCAGAGCGCATTGATTCCTTCTTCCTCTCTAGAAATATTTTTCTAGTCCTTTTGGTAGTCAGCCGACAACCTCAGAGAGCACAGAGCTAGCGACCATGATAGACCTCTGTCGCCTTCACAGAAGAACACACGGCTACTAGCTTCACACACGGAAGAACCAGCCTTGCGGTCAGTCACACGAGCAACTCGCTACAGTGACACACACCCACACACTTCGTACAAACTCAAAGACCAACATACCAACATACTGACTATTTTACTCTTATTACCATAATAAACCTTTCGTTGTTGTGTTTTCAAAAGAAGTTTCGTTATTCATTTGTGTTGTCAAATAATTTATAGTGTTATGGAAACTAACCTTTTCAAAATACTAAACTCTAATGGTCTATGATCACTTCTCAAAATAAATTTTTTCCAATTAAAAACTGTCGGGCTCTAGTAGTTGTCCACACAATGGCCAATGCTTCTTTCTCAATATTTGAATAATTAAATTCAGTGTTCGTTAGTCTTCTTGATAAATATGTAATTGGATGTCCTTCTCGTGATAATATTCTAGATATTGAATGTTTTCTTGCATCTGTGGTTAAGGTAATGCCCTTTTACGGATAAAAAATTTTCACTACTGGTTTCTTTGCCATAATTACTTTTAATCTATCAAAAGCTTTTTGTTATTTCTCTGACCAGATAAATTCAACATTCTTTTTTCTTAAATTTGCAAACGGCTCAGTCAAATCCGTATATTTTAGTACATATCGCCTATAGAAATTCATCTATCCCCTTAAAATTAAAGTTCTTTTTTATTTGTAGGTGTAGCTATTTCTAATATTTTTTCTGTCAAGGCTTTGTCAAGAGATATACCTTCTTTTGAAATGGTATAACCTAAAAATGATATTTTATTACTATTATTTGCACATTTCTTATTTATTTATTGTCATTCCGGCGTTTTTTAATTTATTCTAGACGATGTCGGTTTTCTTTTTTTTTTAATTTATTTTCATTAGTAGCTCTATGCATATATCGTGTTAGTAACAAACCATATTTTTTATATTTTCTCCTAGAACCTGTTCGATGGCCCTTTCAAATATGGCACTTTCTGTTTTTATTCCATATGGCACCCTTCTCCATTTCAGTAAGCTTATTGGCGTATTTATCGTCGTTATTTCTTTGAAGTCTATTGGTATTTGGTGGTATGCTGTTTTTGTTAAAACGTTCATACTTGCCAGTGCATGAATTGCAACTTCAACATTAGGTATAGGATATGAATCTGAGCAAGCTTTGTAATTTACACGTATTTTATAATCTCCTCATATACGTATGTCTCCATCTGACTTTCTTAAAACTACAGTGATGCCCACTTTCTACCCCCAGGGGGAACATGTTCAAGAAGGTCCTGTTCTATTAGTTTTCGTAGTTTTGCTACTACTAATGGCAACTAATGTACTGGTAATTTTTGTGCCTCATAATAAGAGAGGGTAACATTTTCGTTTAATTTAAAACTCGCTTTATAGTTTTCTAACTTTCCAGTTTTTTCGATTTTTATCTCATTAATTAATTTGGTACAATTTATGTTAAGCAAATCGTTTCCAATAAGTCCATGGTTCTTTTTACAAGTTGTGACAATTATAGATATTACTTCATATTTATCTTCTAACTCCAAGGAACATTCAAAGTACCCTAAAGTTTTTATGACCGACCCATAAAATTGGCGGAGTAGTAACTGCTCTTTCGTAAAGTTGACTTTCCAATGTGTTCCCAGAAATATTTTGGTATAAGCGTTACCTCACTGCCGGTGTCCATTTGCATATCCAAATCGAAGTTGTTGATTTTAATTTTTAGTATTTTTTTTTCTTCTGTTCAATTTTTTCTACATTTTTGTTTTTGTTTTTTACTGAAAAGACTTCCATATTGGTTTCGTTTTCTTCATCTCTTTCAACGTTTTTCTTTTTGAATTTGCATTCTGCTTGAAAACAGTTCTTTTTAAAGCAATTTGTACAAGTCTTCCCAAATGTTGGGCATTTTTCCCTTTTTATTTCATGTTCACATCCACAATACGAACATTTTAAAAACCTTTTTTAACATTTAAGTATCGGCGAATATTTGTTCGCTGGGTTGACTTTTATATTGGTTATATTTCTGTATTAATTCTTGTTGCTGTATAAAGTCAATGCAGGTGTGGAGGAATCAGATTTCCCGAGGTTCCGCGAAAAGTAAAAGTTTGGGTGTTAGTTCCACAATAATACAATACAAATTTGCACAAACAACGTAAACACGAAAAATTTGACAAAAAACAAGAACCTAAAAAAAAGCAACTTTATATTTTCTATCAACTCGACAATGGCAATAATTATACAAAGGGTGTTCATGCGTGTGCGTAAAACACGAATGTTCTCAGTCAAATTGAATATGTGTATATGTGTTTGTATGTTCGAATTAAAAAAAGAAGATAGGCTTGTAATTACATACATATGTATGTGTTTTTATATACCTGTGTCCTAATATGTATGAGTTTTTCGACAAACCCTCCTAACCGTTGTATATATTAGCGGGTCATCTAGAGTCAATCTATTGTGCCTGTCTGCTGATCTGTCTGTCACTCTGCTTTGAACTAAAAAAAACTTTGCTATTTATACTTTTGGGTAAAATAAAAGTGGATCAAAGTAAAATGTTTGAAGTTTATTACAGGTCAAATAAAGTTCAAATGCGCGGACGTCGGCGAAAATGCAACTCGTGACCAGTCTTGACCAATCAGATTCAGAGAAATTATTTATTTATTTTGGAACCTTACTATTTTTGTTTCTGTGACAAATTTTTCTACAAGTTAGTTTTTGATCCGCTTTTTCTAGAATATTCGACTCTGTGTCCTTCGCTGATTGGTTTTAAAATATAAGGGTACAAATTCTATGTAAGTGAGATTTTGATCCTTTTTTCCGGAATATTCCTATCTATGCGTTTTGAGTTGAAGTAAATAAAACAAAAGTATCCAATTCAGGTATTTAAAGACATATTTCTTATTTGTAGTTGTTCTATTATTTTATATCGGTGTGATGCATTGTACATACCTTCCATTAACCTTTATTGAATTAAGTCCTCTTCTATCGTCTGTTCTTCTTGTCGAAGTTTTACAAACTCGCAATATCGACTTGCATTTCGTAGACGGTGTAGATATTTTATGATGGGTTCGTCAATTTCTTGTTTCATCGACATAAACTTCGTTCTTTCAGCCACAACCAACCTTTTCTTAGGCCTCATATTTCTTCTTATGATCTGACTTATTTTTTCAAAAGTTAGGTCTTCTACGTTTGTGGGATACGCCATGGTGGAAACTTTCATTATCGCCTCGCATCCAGGTGTAGCCAAAAAGAGATCCGTAATCTCATTTTCTCCTCTCTTTTCTTTGCCGTCTTTCAGCTTTTTAGTTCTTGCACTTGCAGCAAAATATCGTAGCCAGGTATCAACAAAATCGGGATCCCGAGAGACAATTGGTATCCTATCGGCGACGCCATTGTTGCGATGTGCAAGGTTAGCACTAGTCAGTCTCTAATCAAGCTTATATTTGTCTCTACCTCCCACCAGACAGGACTTGACACAAGGTTAAATGACCCGGTCGAATAATAGTGGGGATTAGGAGAGGGGAAGGTCGGGCATTAACCGAGGCTCGAGTTCTGCAGGACTATGCAGATCATCGGTCCACTTTGTGCAATGTGGGCCTGATGAGCCTAGATGGACATGGACCAAATATGGGTCCAGGCACGGATGCCTGATTATAGCTTAAACTGGACAGCGAGGTTTAGTGCTATCCAAAGATGTCAAAGGTGTCAGTAATGCTGCTCGCCCACCTGAAAGTGGCCCAGGGGGCCTTTTGGTCTCAAGTCTGCCATTGGGCATTGACCGTCCCGCACAGATGCCAGACAATCCGAGGAAAAGCCTCTGCGCTAAGCACAGTGGTTGATTAAATGATATTTAACGAACGTCCCACCAGACGGACGAGTGTGGCACAAGGCCTTTTTTAGGTGCATCTGGGCGCAGGGCCGTGGCCCAGACTCGTCCGGCTGCTCTAAAAATGTCTCGGGCCTCGCCGGCATTTCCCTAAAAAGGGGCGTTTCAGGCACCAGGTGATAAACCTAACCCCTCCAAGGAGGGTTAAAACCTGGGATGACGGACCCTGAGGCTCGAGGAAATTAACCATCCGGCACGAATGCCAGACAGTCTGCTGAACAGCCTCAGCAGGGGTTGGCCAAGCGATATTTGACGAACGTCCCACCAGACGGACGAGTGTGGCACAAGGCCGTTTTTAGGTGGGTCTGGGGGAAGGGCCGTAGCCCAGACGCGTCTGGTGGCTCCAAAAATGCCTTGGGACCCGTCGGCATTCCTCTAAAGAGAGGCGCCGGGCAATAAATCTAACCTCTCCGAAGAGGGGTTAAAACCTGGGGGCATGAATGCCAGACAGTTTGCTGAACAGCCTCTGCACGAAGCAGGGGTTGGCCAAGCTTTCAGTTATTCTCATGGAGAGATTTATATGTAACATAGCCAGATATGAATACGTGAAATAGACATATTCATACCGGTACGCAAAACGTTCATAATGTCTATAACGCACATATAGATAACATAGGAATCCCAAAACACAAAAACACTTACGACTTCTTAGTTCAGGTACGAAACTTTTTATTACCTTTGAGTTAAAAGGTTTTTGGACAGAAGGAAGAGAGAGGCACAATCTTTCTATGCTGACTTTTCCATCTGCCCCCCAACACGCGCGGCGCCCGTAGCGCACAAATTCGTCTCGCCTCGCCCAGGTCTCAATCTCAACTAACTGACTTTTCTCAAATTTCAGCCCACGCTTCCAGTGCGTGACGTCACTCACATCCCTGGTCAAATCTTCTATCTGGGATTTTTATTGTGACATCTCCGAATGACACGTCCGCTCCACGTGCGTGAACACCTGCGCTCATGTTTGCACCTAACTAACCCATGCACTGAGCCGAAAGGTTCTCAGCCTAACTAAACCCAAAGGCAAGATATATAAAACGAAATCCCTCGGCCATTATATTACATATGTGGGCTCTCTCTTACACTCATTCAAATTAGACAGATTAATTTGCCAGTATTGTTACAGTTTTAATGGCATATCTAGCTTTATAGATTATTTAATACCAAAGCTATTCTTGTAGAATGACTGGACTGGTTATATTTAACCCATAGCTGGGAGGATAAGAAGGTCAATACATTTCCTAAGGATATTAGGAAGAAAGTGAATGCTATAGCATGACTGGAGTTCAGACTCACTCACTATGATGTCATAGTCCAGTATGTTACCAACTACACCACAGAGACTCCTTCCTTGCATTTCACTTCACACAAATACTCTTGGGAAGGAATGAATCCATCTGTTTTCCACCTTCCAGTTATGGCTAAATAACTGGGCAGACTAGGTTCTTTAACCTTTGTTAGGCAATCAGCCTCGAGGAAGGAAAACTCTGGATTCAAACCAGCTTTGCTTTGCTTAAAAAACTGACCTTATGTCATATCCTGCTTATGACAGAAGGTTTGAGTAATACATACATTCCAAAGAAAAAAATGTCTTACCTCTAATAGTTGTAGTAGTAATTGTTCAGGAAAAAAAGAGAATTTGAATTTGATTCTATGTACCTTTATATCTTAAACCACACTCTTGTGACTACTACTTGAACATGACATCACTTACTCATGATGATTCCGAATGTAATGCAATGTGATGCACTTTTCAAAAGCTTCTTTGGCATTGTTAAATGCTTGTGAAATGGTTGCAGGTACTACAGTTTATTCCCTATCAATTCTTTGAATGTATCGTATTTAAAAAATGTTTGAAAATGTGTTCTTTTTAAAAGCTTCACTCGGTACCATGTATTTTTATACAATTTCTGTTATACAAAAAATGTCTTAAATAGTAAACAGAAATTGAAGTTAAAGAAAAAAAAAGAAAGAAAGAAAGAAATATAGAAAAATGTTTAGATTTTAATACACACGTAACATATTGACCCTCGACCGAGCCGTCAATTCAGAGATGCACCTGTGTAAATAAGCGGAAGAACAGCGGAAGCAGGTGGGTGTTAAACAATAATATAACCAGCACACAGACGGCTTGAGTCAGTTGGAGACAAGATGCCAAATTGAGAGCAAACGGCAGACAGAGGGCTTTGGGTCCTCAGTGGCCCACGGTTGAGCAACCCAGCAAAGATGAGAAAGAAGTGCTGCTATGGTCGAAGAAGAACTTGGGTCAAGATAACAGTCTGTCCTTGTCTCCACTCACCTCTTACACACAACCAACATCAACTCTTTCGAGAATAAAGTGTGAGAGATATATTTTTTATAAAGAAGTGTGTTCGTTCGTTCATTGAAGTTCGTATATCATGTTTGATTATGTTCTTCATATATTTGTATATGTATATGTATGCGGCTATACAACACACATGAAAACTTCATAACAAGGATGAGACAGTATCTAAGATATGCAGACTACTAAGTGGTATATCTCTGGTAATATGGTTACAACTGTCATCTGTTTTATTGAAATAGTAAAAATAGGGAAATTTGGAAACTGAGATTTGTAAGAGTCTTTTTAGTTTATCAAGAACCAAAAGACCACACAAAAAAGATTAATGGATTATGATAGGATGCCAACCTGTCTAGGATTAATTTATGCCTAGAGGTTAGGGAAACACATTCTATGTATGTTGATATTTACATTTTTGTGTAAATATGTGGCGATTTAGGAATTAACAGAAAAAACTCCCAACCGGATATTGACTCGTCGGCTGCCAGATACAAAATGTATAAACGCGTCGCCACGCATAAGGCTCCACGCATCCATCCGGTTAAAATCAGAAAAAAGAAAAATAATAAAATGTAAAGTAGCCAATGAGAAGCGGTCGCGCCAAAATTAGAAGGATTTTGGAGTGGCGAATTTGGAGCCGGTGAAGAGAGATAAATACTCAGGTTTTCTGTGAACCGATCTCTTTTCGGGTAGTGACGTCGAACCGACAACACCGATTTTACTATCTGGTGTTTTGGGCACCACGCTGTGTCTTGGGACATAGCGTTGGTTAGTCCATTCACCAAGTAAATAAAGGAAAGTATGAAAGAAATGTTTTCGTCTTTTATCTGTTCTTATCTTCCCTTTTTATATTTCTTATGGACCTTCTTTGGGCAAGGCATTGCGCCAGCCAGTCAACGTGGGGTAAAGCAAAATAACCAAAAATATGGAGTCAGATAACTTACGGCAACACAGCCTTGCCCTTAGCCACAGACCTTCATAAAACCCTTCAAACCCCACAAATATTTCTTGAAATTATTCTTTTTGCACACAATTCTATCAAATATGAATTATTTTGAAAAAGATTTATTCGACTTATGGATGGGACACTAAAAAGTTCTATCACACTGGATCAGAATGTACCTAGGAGTAATGGCAATGAAGGGGTACTCCACACTCCCCAGATCTCCAGACCTGGAGCCTTACTATCAGATGGTTTAATGTCATATCCAGGACACTTGTTGGTGGTGGTGGGGGCGTTTTATCTCTCAGTAGAGATATAGTCGGTGTATTATACAGCCCCATTTCACAGGGCTAGTGGAGTGTTGATGGGCTGAAAAAGTTGAGGAACCTAGGTGTAATGGTTAGCAAGCTAATGAATTCACCTTTCAGTTGATTGTTATAGGAGGCAGGTGGCTGTACAGTTGCTGTTTTGTGGGATGTTACTTCCAGGATTTGTCCAAAGCAACACACAGCATTCTTGTGTAGTTCCCATCTAGCTTTTATTCTATGTATTTTATTAGCATCCAGATGGTGCATCCATATAGTGGTATGGATACAGTTACAACTTGGAAAAAAATCCCATTTTATTTTATTGGATCGATCAGAATTTCTATCTTATCCATATTTACCAACCCTTCCGCTCAGGCAGGATATGATACAAGGTCAGTTTTAAAGCAAAGTTCAACAGGTTTGAATTCAGAGTTTTCCTTCTCCTAGACTAGTTGCCTCACTGAGGTTGAAGAACCTAGTCTGCCCTACTATTTACCCATAGCTGGAGGGAGAATAATTGGATTCATACCTTTCTCAAGGGTATTAGTGTTATGTGCAATGCAATCAGTTTCGGCCAGGATTTGAACTCGTGTCGCCGTGTCCATTTCCTATGACGATAGCGTCATATCTACTCCTACAGTCACCACGGGCACCTCCACAAATTTCTATCTTATCAATAACCTGTCAATAGCATTCTGTTCTTTCACTAGATGTATGTTGACATCACATTCAGTAGGGGAGATGTTGCTGCCAAAGTATGTGAACTGGTTTACTAATTTTTAACGCTTGCTACATAGAGTTGAGATTGTTCCTTTTCTTTTCAAACAAATATACAGTTTTATTTGCATTCATGTAGAGGCCAATGTATCCTGCTACTTTCTCTCAGCTATGCAGGTGGGATTCTACTTGGGCTGGTGTATTTGACAGTAAGCAATCTTAAGCCTGTGTATCAAACTATGCAAAGCTCAGTAAATCATAACAACCATTTTAAACTTTCATAGAAGTTAAGCAACTAAGAGCTTGCTCAGTATTTAGATGGGTAACTACTTAGTTTTAGCAACCTTAGGCTTGTTTGCAAGACAATGCAAAACTGTGGAAATAATAAAAGTAAAAATCAGTTCGATTGGTTAAAAATATTTCACATTGAATATGAAGCAACTTTTTAACTAATCAAACTGATTTCTACTTTAATTATTTCCAAAGCTTTATTCTACTTTTTTTTATTTGAGATATTATCCATAGAAATTTACAGTTCATATTGAAATCAAATGATTTTTAAAATTTGGTAATTCATATCTAAAAATTATATTGATTATGGTGAAGATTTAATAGTTAATAAAAAGAAAAGACTTTATTGAATAATAAAAAAAAGTTTTTAAAAACAAAGAGAGAATAAAAAACAGATAAAATGGTTGCCATTATTACATGCATATTTTTTATGAATTTTCTGAATAGATTGTCTTTAAATTTATTCCAGTTTTTATATTTAATAATGCAAAATACTTTAACTCAGAATCTCAGAAACAATTCAATGGTTGTAATGAAAACAAAAACAAGTACGTACACACACACACACACACACACACACAAACAAACCATTAACCTCGCCTGCACTACGGATGTACATTAGCGTCATATCTACTCTTACAGTCATGTACTTGTTTTTTTATAGTTCCTGAGATAAACAGTTAAAAACATTATTAAACATTCAAAAATTATTCTGTTATTATAATATTCTTCAATGGACTAGTAAAGCACATTTATTAAAGAGGATTATCTTATATTAGTTTAAGTTAATTATAAGCATCCATATTTTACTACTGCGTGGCTTACAATTATTGACGATCGCCATTTTACCCGAGACTTTCGACGACGGAAGGTTATTACAAATAAGTCTTTTTAAAATTTGAAGATTTTACGTTAAATTAACCTTACTTTTGGGTAAGTTAAGATTTTGGAAAATTACTTCGTTTGATAATATTTTTTTCCTTTGGATGGGAAGTCTATTTACTCATTTTTTCTTACCTGTGAGACACGCGTGTCATTCATCAAGCCCGAGTTTATCTTGGCGCTTTTCATGTTAATAGTTATTTTGAAGATTTAATTTTTATTTTAAACTTGATATTGAATTTCTAAAAAAAAAAAAAAAGAAGAAAAGTGTTTGCCTATAAAATAAATCTATTTTCATTAAAATTGTGTAGGTTTATTAACTTATTATTTTTTTAAAAGATATATTATTTTTTTTTAAATTCCTCTAATTGTGGGGGTCTGATTTTTAAATTTTCAAATATTTAACTTCTTCGAGTGATATTTTGAGTTGAAAAATTAACATTGATACATAGAAATATTCCAACATATAAAGCTTTTATCCTTGTTATTTTTAATTGTGTTTAATGTATTTTAAAAATAAAGAAGAAATCCATACTGTTTTATGTTTAAAAATTAAATTTAAGGCCAGTAGCTTCAATGTACCACCAGTTAATTCAGGTTTAAATGTTTTTAAAGGAGAAAGAATAAAGTATTTTGCTAAATTGATAAAACTTTTTTTAAAAATTAGATTTCTTGAAACGGATGTAAAACGAAGAAAAAATTATTTTGATAAAATTAACCACACTTAATTTTTGTTGCATTTCATAATTATTTTAATGTACCTTAAACCTATAAAAACCTGAACATTCAATTTCCCCCTTTATGACCTACATTCTTTTGATATGCTTAATTTGATTTTTTAAAAAGTTGAATTCTTTCTGTACTTTTCAAAACATGTGAAACACACTTGAGTTATTCAAACTTGCTACCAGCAATTTATATTCATATAGTCTTCCCCCAAAAGTTTTGATAGCATTTCTCGTCTTTAAAAAAAATGATGTCTCCAAAATAAAATGTTCATTATAATTGTATCAAACAAAAAATCTGGACAAAGTTCGAAAAACAATACATCACACTCATTCAAAAGCGAACATCTACACTGGACAGGAAAATAACCGTTTTTAGTTTTCAAACTAATAGAATAAACGTATCTAATTTTTGACAAAAAAGTATTTAGGTAACCATTTTGGATGTTGAATTTGATTTAGACAGGTATAAGATTATTTAGTTACCGTTTTTGATTTCTCTTATTGTCCCCACATCAAATTAATAATACTGTAAAAGTTTACCAAACATTCACTAATGGTCAGTTATGTATTGGAATTCAACCCTCTCCTTCTCCTAACTACTGGTAAATAGTGGAGCAGACTGGGTTCTTTAGTTTTGTTACAGCAAACGGTGTAGAAGGGCATTTATTAGGCTTCCCAGGAGACTAAAAGGTTACATCAGGTCTGATAGTGTTTGGGGGACAACAATTGCTTACTTCCGTAGGCATTCTCTTTCAGGGAAGCCAAACAAAAAAAAAAAACCCCAGCTCTTTTTAGACACTGTTTTCGAAAAAAAAAACCAATTTCAAACCAGCTATACTTAGCTTAAAAAATGACTTTGTGTTGCATTCTGCTTTTAGTTGAGGGTTCAGGTAAATACATTTGGTGGTGGGGAGTTGCTTTTTATTTGACTCTCATGAGACCAGAATGGACACAATTGTTGAGTATCCTGCAGGAAGCAAGGCTCTGATAGGATAGTTTTTAAAATTGCTTAGATTCTGTAGACATTCTCTTAAGGGGCACCTCAGGCACCATGCAATTAACCTCGCCCATACCTCTTTTAGATGAGTATGCAGGTACTGCCTGGGGGAAGCCCCCACCTGAAACTAAACTGTTAATTATTTTATGTACCTCTTGAGCTAAAAGACCAAGAAGCAACGATTAGTTAGAAACAACTTGGTAGAAAGTGGAGGTAGATAAATTCAATCTTTTAAGGTTGGTGTTTGGTTTTGTAAACAAACCAAAACAAGAATTCTTTCTTAGTTAAATTTGATCCAGTTCTTTATAACAATTTCATAAAAGACTTGATTTTACAATAACATGCATACTTTCAAAATATTGCTAAAGTCAAAAAGTTAAAACCAATTAAAAAAGTGTGTACTTATAGAATAAATGCTTTTATTTTGTTATTATTAATCATGAGACTCTTTAAAGTGTGTCCTGGGTGTTACACTTAGCTGCATTTGGTGGTGAGGCTCCAGTTCTGGAGTCTGTAGAACGTGGAATAAGTGCCCCTTATTGTCATTACTCACAAGTCCACTGACCCATACTGATATATGATTATCTAACCCCTCCACCATGGGCAGGATGTATCTCAAGGTCAATTTTTAATTATAGTAAAGTTGGTTTGAGTTTAGTTTTCCTTCTCCTAGATTGTTTGCCTTACCGAAGCTGAAGAACCCCAGCTATCTTATTTACCCATAGCTGTGGACAAATGGATTCATTCTTTTCTAAGAGTATTAGTGTAAAGTAAAATGCAAGCAGCTTTGTCCAGAATTTGAACTCAGCTTGCTAATTCCATTTCCTATATTGATAACCATTATGCTAAGTGCACCTTCTCTTGATCCATCGTGATAGTACCTGTCAGAAGGTCGGCTGAAAAGTTCATAGGCCGACCAAGATACTCTCATGGAATGTGACCAAATGAGGTTTAACATTAGTGTTGCCATACTTGGATCCTGCTAGTCAAAAAGTCATATATAGTATATATGACTACATCATATGAACTTTTCAGCCTATCCTCAGAGGTCAAGTACATCTATTTGAAAATTAGTATTTTATATAGTAAGATGTGAAACTATATTATTAGATAGAATTATTGAAACCTATTAACTTTATACAAATTATTTGTATTAGGAATAATTACTTGAAGCTATAATTTACTAAGGATTATTATTATCATCATTAGTTAGTTGAAACCATATGATCACTTGCAATTATTGGTGTTAGGAATGCTTAGAACCATATAATTGTGTGCAAACAAGTGACTTATTAAAAAAAAGAATAATTACTTTGAATTGGAGGATGTAAGTCAACCGTCTAAGCCTGAAAAAATTTCTACAAAACTAGGGTCAATTTTTACAGCAAGACTAAAATCCAAATCTTTACCACAGAGTGATTAACTAATGGTAAAGGACTGGATTGTCGCCATATTGTATAAGTTGGCCCCTAGTTTTGTAGAGATTTTTTCAGGCTTAAAAGGTCAACTTATATGCTGCAATTTATACTTTAATCTATATAATTGTGTATAACTTATTAGTATTAGATAGGAATAATTAATATCATATAACTGTATAAACAACTGGTTATAGATAGATAAAAAAAAGTGTAGTGGAACTTTGAAAAATATAGTTATGATTACAATCAAAGATATATCAAATTTTAGCATTAAGTAACCCATAAGGAATTCATATGCCATTCAACAAATTAACAAAACAAACCCTGTTTTAAAAGCTTTATATCAAAGATCATTGATTTTTAAAAAAATTTGATAGTCTGAGAAAAATTTAGTGATTATCATTGAATTTTACAATATATATTTTTTTTTTACTTAAAATTTCTTTTAAGTTTCATCATTTAATCTGCTGTACATTGAAAATCAGAAAAGGTTGTCAGTAATTAAGGTTAATATTACTGATAGAGCATAGCAGACCATCACCAAAGTCAGCACCTGCTCGACCTCATCTAAAGGGGTAAGAGGTGGGTTTGTTGCTCAGCATCCTTACAGGAGAACAAAGCCATTTTGTTTCATGCAAAGTCCCTTCATTAAACCAACCTGGTGTCACATTTCAATACTGTAGTGAGTTAGATAAGCAACATCTCCAAAGCTACTTCACTTGGTAGTTGAAGATTCAAAGTATAGAGAAAGAAGCAGCACTGCAACAGAACCAACAATTTCTCACCTCTGCAGCTACTGTGACAGGTCCTGCCTATATTGTGTAGGCTTCATCAGTATGTCTGAACTAATCAAATTATGCCTTCATAAATCTTCATAATGCCTTTTAATTAAAAAAAAAGAAGCATAATATTTTTAAAAAATTAACATATATATAGATCACCACTTCCTCTGAGTGTCAGAGTATCTGTGCACTCTCTTAGGATCAAAGTGTTTTCTCTCAGCATGCTTCTGACAAGGATCCAAATGTAGTATCTGTACACTCTATGAAAAGTATGACAGAAAATATATATGTGCCTCAGTAGGTTATGATGGTTAGCAAGTTGGTCTTGTAGACTGGTATTATTGTAAATGTAATAGGGTTCTTATTAAGTTTATTAGGTATACTTTATTTTCTTTTATTGCTATAACTGAAAACAAACTGTTTTCTTATTTCAGATTGTCAACTTTAAAAAAATAAATTAAAAAATAAAAATTTATATCCTTTTGAGACGACTCCTAGTTGTGATGAGAGAGGAGAGGTGTATATTCATTTCCAGCAAAGACTGAAACAATCCAACCATGCCATATAGATGTGAACTTTGTGAGAAAACTTTTAAAGCCCGTTCCCGATTGGAGTGCCATAGTCGCAAACATACCAAGCCATATAAATGCCAGATATGTGAGAAGGCATTTCGAATCAAGTCACACCTAATTATTCATCTACGATATCATACGGGTGAAAAACCTTACCAATGCGAGCAGTGCCACAAACGGTTCAGCATCTTGTCTACTTTAACGGCTCATCGTCGTAGCCATAGTGGAGAGAAACCACACAAATGTGACTTTTGTCCTAAATCTTTTGCCACCAAGTATTACTTGCAAGCACATCGTAGATTTCATACAGGTGAGTGAAAATAGAAAGAATTACTCGTACTAAATATGTATATCAAAGCAGTAGTAAGACATTTATTTGTTGATGTATTTGTCTAATTGGAAAATAGTCAATTAATACCTGCTAATATAAAACGCAAAAATTCATTTTTAATGACAAAGAAATTCTAATTCAAGTTAATGATTCTCATTGTGAAGTGTCCTGGCTATGACAGTAAACTGTATCCAGTAGTGAGGTTCCAGTTGTGAATCTCTGGGGAGTGTGGAATACTTCTTCCTTGCCATTACTCCCAGGTCCACTCTGAGTGGTAGTATTTGTTTGGGTTCCATCTGTTGGTCAAATAGATAAGTTTAAAAATTATTTGTATTACATAGGAATACTTGATACCATGTAACGATATCAAGAAAAGATACCTGAAGCTATAATTGTTTACTATTGCTATTTACTTAAAAACTATATAAGTGTGTTCAAACAAATGATTATTATTAAGTAGAAACCATTTAATTGTGTATAAATTATTAGTTTTAGACAGAGATATTGAAACCATACAGCTGTGTGTAAATTATTTGTATTAGGAATCCTTTATATAGAACTATGTGCAAACAAATGATTATAGACAAATAGTAAAAAAGCAATGGAACATTGAAAATATAGTTATTCTTGTAATCATTTAGAAATGAATCAAATTGCAGTATTGAATATCTCAAGGAGTTAATATGCCGTTAAATAAACCAAATCAACCAAATCATTACTATCTTCCCCACAACAAATGGAAAGCAGTCATGCAAATTTTGTGTGGTCTAATATATTTTAAAAAAATTTCTTCTATAAAATATATCTTTGAAATAACAGTTTTTGGTTGTTTCTCTCAAAGAGTTTCAACACATAAATTATTGAGAATATTTTCTTAAATGTTTTAGAAAAAGAAGAGGTGTGTAATTTTTGTGTCAAAGACTTTTTTTTTTTTTTTTTTTTTTTTTTTTAAAGCCAGTTAAAAGCGAAGTTTTCTTATGACATTTGAATTAAAAGGAAAAAAGCCAAATTTATGGAATTTGGTGTCACCCCCTCACATACACACATACACTCAGTGTGTCAACACTGAAAATACTACTCAGGCCAATAGTATAATTGTTTGCCAACTTGACACTTTTAAAATAAACTTTCCACTCTGATGACAGCATTTTTATAGGCCACTAATTCTCTTTGTATGTTGGTGGAGGTTAAAAGTCTTGTTTTTGGATATGTTTTCAAGAACTGTATTCAGTGAGTGGTATATTTACTATTCTTGTAAATGTATGGACAAATAAGCATGTGTTTTCCAGAACAAAGCTTTTAAATTGTATCAATATTTTTTATGGACATTTCACAAAACATATAAGTCCCTTTCATTATCTTATATTCAAAGGAATTGTACTGTTTAGGTCAGTCTTTGAAAACACCAAAGCTGGTGCTTAAAGAAACATGTTTCTTCTTGTATAAGTTTTCAGTTTTCTATGTGGATTTATTCTTGAAATATTTATAATTCAATCTAAATGCTAAATTTTTTTTCTTCAGCTTTTCCTTTTTTGAAAATAATTTTTTTTTTTTTTTTTTTTTTCATTAAAAAATAATATAAAAAACAGTATTTTAAAGGATATCAAAAACAGCATGTTGATAAAAAAAAGGTGCTGATCAAAATAAATGCATCTTATAATTAGTTATTTAAATTTTATTTTGATGGTAGATAACCCAGCAAGATGAATCTTTTGTCACTTTTTCCAAATTCTGTTCTTTCTAAAATTATGAAATATTGAAAGGAGACATATGAATCCATAAAAAATTATTTAACATGAAAGTGTATTATTTTTTGTTTTTATTTAGGTTTTTATAATTATACCTAACTGTAGCAGAGGTGGCCAACTTTTCATATTCCATGTGTCAATTTTTTATGCACAAGTTCCAATGTGCTATACAAATCTTGTATGCTGATTGTTTGTCCACGTGTATAGATATATAAAACTATTTGTCAGTGATTTGTTGCCTTTAAGACTACTAATCATTTATGTATAGAACCATGCTTCTTGTAGGTAAGGTCCCCCATGGCATAGTAGCTTATTGCTGGACTGCAGCATCATAGTAAGCAAAATCTAACTCCAGTCACACTATTACATTCACATTTGGATTAATAACTTTGGGAAAGTATGAACCCCCTTATTCCCTCAGCTATGGGTTGAATTGTATTACTACTGTCTTTTTACTATGATGGCTTTGGCATTAAGTAACCCATGAAGGTTTATACCATTAAACAAAGAAACCAAACTAATCATTTTCATATTGAAGCATGCTTCTCCTATTTTGAACAACTTAGTGATTCTTGCTTAATAAGGATAACTAATTTGCATATTCAACTTTAAAGTTCAAATTGAGAAATAATTGTGTTTTATGTGTTTCCAATTTGTTCTTTTGTAATCTCTATAAATACTTGGGTGAGTGAAAAGTTTTGCAATATTTTGGTAATATATGGCACAATTTAGTAGCTGCAGATGTTTTTGCTGAGGTCCTAAAGTTGACAAACCGCATTGGACCGTGATATATCTATTATGCCTGATATTCTTCAAGTGCTACTCACTGAATTTGTCTCTATGGATTGGAGTATGACTTTGTAATCCATGGTTTTAGGTCTACTTGACCTTGCCTGATCATCGAAGTTCTTGCAGTCCAAGTGAAATTTCTTGAACCATCTAATTACTGTATTGTGATCAACTGGATGTTCACCTTTTGCATAACAAATATTTTTGGTTGCTTCTTTGGTGTTATGGCCCAGTTTGAACTCATAAAGCATAAGTTCCTAAATTAGACTATGTTGCACATTTATCTGTACAGTTTTCTAATCATACACAGAGTGAAGCAGTGCACAATGTGCCTGTACACTAACTACTACAATACTACCAATCACATTGGGTACCTGTATATGGCTTGGATTACTTCAGTCACATGATATTTGTGCCACAAACTAGCTGGTACCACAATATTTTAAAACTTTTTGAATCATCTTAGTAGTTGATTTGTTGATAGCTTTTAGTATTAAATTGCTTAATCATTCATATAATGTCATTTTCTGCTCTGAAATGCAACATGACCTTGACATTTTAGATTATAGCTTGGGTCTCTATAAAGAGTAGTAAGCAGCTATCAAGATTATTTTTAAATTAATATATTTGAAAATTCATCAAAACTAAAATGTCATTTACTTTCATTGGCTATGAGGAAAAATCAGGTTAGTGTGTGTGTGTGTGTGTGTGTGTATATATATATATATATATATATATATATAAAGTTAATATTACTTGCTCAGTCTATTGTTGTAGGCATTGCTAGAAACTTCTACTAGTATTTATATAAATGTATTTATCTAATCTTTAGCTCACTAACTGAAAAGTAGCTGAAAATGTAAATTGTCATTAAACAGCCTGATTGGTGGCTGTTTTGTTGCTAAGCAATAGAGATGTAGAAATTGAGATACCCCAACCAGAATTCAGGCCACTTGGCTCTATGTACTTCTAGGTAGTTGGTTGGTTGTTTGGGTTTTATGGCATATTGACCTTTGTAAGTTATTTAACGCCAAATCCAATTTTATGAAAAAATGTTCTATTTTAAACGATTCAGTTTAAGATAAGTACGCAGTTTAAATGTGAAAAACATTTCTATTTCAAGCTATTCAGTTTAGTCAAGCAGTTCTAATTCAGTTTAGTATAAGTACAGATTTTGTTTACACACAGTTAAATGTCAAAACAGTTCTATATTAAACAAATCAGTTTAGTGTAAGTACAATTTCAATGTCAAAAAACAGTTCCATTTCAAATAATTCAGTTTAGCATGAGTACGAAGTTTAGATGTAAGTACAGTTTAATTGTCAAAAATATTTCTATTTCAAGTTATTCAGTTTAGTCAAACAATTCAGTTTAGCTTAAGTATGCTAGTTCTATTTAACCCATAGATAGGACCCTATCAGGTGCTACCATGTCGGGCCAGATTGGACCTGAGAGCAATGGCAGTAAAGGGGTGCTCCACTTTCCCTAAAGCCCCAGCATCATTGGAACCTCACCTCAGATTGTTTAGTGTCATGTCCAGGACACTCATTTGGGGGGGGGGTCTTACCCTTCTGCAGAGGTGCAGTTGGTGTATTCTACAGACCCAGCCAACTGAGCAATACCCAGTTAATTATCAAAACAGTTTTATTTCAGATAATTCAGTTTAGAATAAGTACACAGTTTAGATGTCAAAACAGTTCTATTTTGAGCAATTCAGTTTAGCATAAATATACAGTTTAAATGCAAAAATCAGTATAGTGAAGGAAGCACAGTTTAGTTCTATTTAACCCATAGATAGGACCCTTACCAGGTGCTACCACTCCGGGCCAGAGTGGACCTGGGAGCGATGATGATAAAGGAGTACTCCGCATTCCCGGAAACTCACTGTCAGATTGTTTAGTGTCATATCCAGGATAGTTGTTAGGGGGGTCTTACCCTTCTGCAGAGAAGCAGTTGGTGTATTCTACAGCCCTCACTGACTGGGCAATACTTCTAGGTAACTGCACAGTTACCAGTTGCTCAGATTCTAAGGATTAATATAAAAATGAGATGAACATTATTTTCCTTATTAAGATTTTGAGCTTGTTTTGATTTCACCAACATTTTAAATTAGTTAATAAGAGTGGCAGAAAATTCTTAAAATTTTGATCAGACAATTTAGTCTCATTTTGTTTTTAATTAGTTTTATCACAGAAAATGTTTGGGTTTTTTTTCACATCAGTGCATCATTCCAAAACAGCAGATGTAATTGTAAGCAAATTATTTTTATTCTGGAAAATGTTGATAATGATTGCCAAGATTTAATAAAGTTAAAAACATTTGGGATTGAGTGAAGCAGGTAAAATTCTATTTTCAATAATGAATTAATATAACAATGTAATTATTCACAAAGAATAAGTAGAACACAACTTTGTGTACCAGTGCTGTAAACTGATTGGCAAAAAACACTTGGTGTAATTGCATCACATAAAACCATGTAATGTGCCCTTTTTGGGTGCATGTGTCATGGGTTGGTCATCCCTGTTCTGCTATCTTATTCTTTATAATTGAATACATCATCATTTGTTAGACCTGGGTCCTGTTCAAAGAAAAAAAATTAATTTGAAAAATTTATACAATAGTTATATACATAGAGGTTGGTTGGTTAGGTTTTATGGCATATCAACCTTTGTAGGTTATTTAATGCCAAATCCATTTTTATACAAATTATCAGTTCTGTTTCAAACAATTCAGTTTAGCATGAGTACACTGTTTATTTGTCAAAAATATTTTTATTTAAAGCTATTCAATTTAGTCAAACAATTCGAATTCAACCAATTCAGTATAGTATAAGTATAGATTTTGGTTACACACAGTTAAATGTCAAAACAGTTCTAATTCAAAAAATTCAATTTAACGTAAGTACAGTTTCAATCTCAAAAACAGTTCTATTTCAAACAATTCAGTTTAGCATAAGTACACAGTTTAATTGTCAAAACATTTTTATTTCAAGCTATTCAGTTTAGTCAACAGCTCTAATTTAAACAATTCAGTTTAGCATAAGTATACAGTTTCTATGTCAAAAACAGTTGTTTCAAACAATTCAGTTTAGCATAAATACACAGTTTAAATATCAAAACAGTTCTATTTCAAGTAATTTAGTTTAGCATAAGTATGTAGATTAGTTCTATTTAACCCATAGGTAGGGCCCTATCAGGTGCTACCACTCCTGGCCAGAGTGGACCTGGGAGCGATGGCAATGAAGAGGTGCTCCACATTCCCCAAAGCTCCAGCATTACTGGAACCTAACCATTTGATTTTTTACTGTTATATTCAGGACACTCATGGGGGGGTCTTACTCCTTTGCAGAGAAGCAGTCGGTGTATTGTATAGGGTGAGTCAAAAGTTTTGTAATATTTTGGTAATATGTGACACAATTCAGTAGCTCCAGGTGCTTTTGCTAAGGTCCTGATAGTAACAAACCACACTTTACTGAGTGATTTTGAGCTTGCCTGATGCTCTCTGAGCTTGCCTTGATGGCTTGGAGCATGACCTTGGAATCCACGTTGCCGGATCATTGAGGTTCTTGCGACTCTAGTAAAATTTCTTGAACCATCTGGTTGCTATATTGTTATCAACTGCACCTTCACCTTACACACAACAAACGTTTTTGCTTTTTTCTGCAGTATTAAGACCCAATTTGAACTCGTAAAGCATAAGTTTCTGAATTAGACTATATTATACGTTCATCTGTGTGGTTTTCAAATTATACTCTGACTGAAGCAATGCACATCTTGTCATCACACCAACTATCATGATACTATCAACCTCAGTGGATACCTGCCACCGCTTGTACTGCATCGGTCATATGATATACACTCTGTAAATTAGCATGTATATAAATATTGCAAAACTTTTGATTCACTCTATTATATTAACTGAGAACCTTCATTATTAATGAATTACTGTTATTCCTGGTGTTAAGGAAGCTTCAATCTCCAGGACACTTTAAAATTGATTTGTAAAATTTTAAAAAAATATATAAATTTGAAATTAAATGAAAATTTTAAAATAACCTCAGCCTGTAGAATACTCTAAATTTCTGAGACTTAAGGAAAAAATACTGTCTTCAATGCTGGGAAATATGGTATATGCTAGATTTCAAGTTGAAACTTTAAAGATATTTATTCAAAAATCATTTTCCAGTAATGTATTTTCTTTTTCTCTCCCACAGGTGAAAAACCACATCAATGTGATCAGTGTGAAAAAGCTTTTTGCATCCGCAGTAATCTGCTAGAGCATCAACGCACCCACACTGGAGAAAAGCCGTTTAAATGTGAGTTTTGTGGGAAGGCCTTCAGTACACGCAGCAACCAGGCTAAACATCGACGCATTCATATTGGTGAGAAGTCATATGTGTGCAGTTACTGTGATAAGGCATTCATTGACAACTCTCGGCTGCAGAAGCACAACCTTGGGCACCTTAAGAAGCAGGTACATAGGTGCAAATACTGTAAAGAGACATTCGACAATTTGGATGTGTGGAGTGCACACTTGAAAGCGCATCGAGCAGAGAAGCCCTTCAAATGCTTTAATTGTGAAGAGGCATTCAGTACAAAGGTGGAGCTCGCCACACACCGAAAAATCCACAGCTCTGATAAGCCTTTCTCCTGTGACATGTGCACAGAGGCATTTGGTACTCGTTATGCATTGACCTTGCACAGGCGTCAACACAAAGCATATTATTCATGCAAATACTGTGACAGCACATTCACGTCAAGTGCAGAATGGAGCACACACATCCAAGCACACCTTGCCCAGAAACCTTTTAAATGTGAATTTTGTTCAGAGGCCTTCTCTTTTAGCTATGACCTGATGAAGCACAAACGAGTGCCTCATTGATTAGAACATTGTGAGGGGTATGCCTAAAGCTCTAATGCGCGCACACATACACACTTAGTGTGAAGACTCTTTTATACATGCACTTTAACAGTGCCAATGAATTATCTGCCTTCTACCTACAGGTGCATTTAGTAAATGTCATTGAATCTTTTAGTTCTTTGTATTTCAGGTGTCCTAAGTTGTGAGTTATTAAGTTTAAACTTAGTTGTGGCACATGGTAGTATAGAACAACTTGTAAGAATTAAACTCACTAGTAATAATCTGCTCAGGTATCCTTTATAGCCCAAAGATCAGATGCAACAAAGAAGTTGGACAATATTATCTAATCTATAATGGCTAAGAAGTTGTCTAAGAACCAATTTGTAAGTTGCAACATGTTTTGTTTGATAAACTGGCTGTTGGGGTCCTATGAGTTAATTTTTTTTTTTGCTTGCAAAACGAGATGTCATTTCAGCTCATTGGTTATCCTAAGTTAATGTTTTTATTTTTCTTCAATGTACAAACATATTCATTTGGAGGAGTGTAATTGTTATCATCTTGAGAAATGAACTGTAGGGCAGACTGGGTTCTTTAGCCTTGGTAAGGCAACCAATCTAAGAGAAAGGAAACTCTAGATTCAAACCAACTGTACTCTGCTTAAAAATTGACCTTATCTCACTTCCAGCATGTGGCAGAGGAGTTAGATAAAAACACACTTGCAGAATTTGGTAAATGAAAGGAAATTATATTTCTTTGGTTTGGTTTCTTTCTTTAATGACATATCAACCTTTGTGAGATATTTAATGCCCAAGCCAGTAGTGGTACTATTTAACTCATAGCAGGTGGGGTTTATACCTTTCCCAAGGGTATTTGTTTGAAAGTTAATGTTATAATGTGACTTTAGTTTGAACTGGCTTACCATGATGTTGCAATCCAGCATGTTAGCCATTACACCATTGAGACTCCTCAGAAGAAAATTAGACTATATCTTATCGTACTACTTAAAACTGGTTTAAGCCTTGTCAACTAGTTTTACATTTTATACCTGTCTTGTAATGAATTATCATAATCTTTTTAAAGTTTAGATCCTATTTATATTATTTATTAAGGATTATAATGTTATCAACAATAATGAATCAAGAACTATTATTCAGAGTCAGGCAAAACGATTTCTCAGGTTTGGAATGTAAATAAAAAATAAAAGAAATGACTATAGATCCTATTTAAAATTTTCTTAATCTATGAGAAAGAACAATATTCACCATTTTGTTTTGTTATTGTGATCATTTTGTTCAAAGATAATATTGTCCAAATGTTTGCCCTTATGAGTTATACACTTTTAAAGCCTCACTTGAAAGTTCTGCAGTGCTCACCTAGTCATTGCCTCTGGTGTTGCTATGATTTCATGATAAATAAAATGCAAGATCTATCTAATTTCCAACATACCATTATATGATTTTCAAGTCAGGATTTCTTCCCTGACAATCTACTCTGAAATACATAACAATAACCACTGTGCTGCAATGATAGTCATCATTTTTTAAAATAATTTTCAATTACAAATGCATAAAGTTTACCATTCCACACAATGATGGCAACTGAAATTGCATAATTTCAAATCCAGGGGATCATTCTGCTGGACCCTCTATAAACTTTGATGTCACAAGTAAAATGAAACTTTCATTCACTCTCATGGTTACATATATATTAATTGGGCAAATTCTGATGAGAGAAAAATAAAAATGAAACAGTTATCAATTGTGTGTGTGTGTGTATATATATATATATATATATATATAATTGTCCGCTGTATTATTCTTAAGTATTATAATTTCTGTTTCTACACCTTTTAATAAGCCCTATTTCATTATCATCATCATGAAGTCATGCTGACATCCCAGATTTCCCTGATTCCTTCTTGCCATCTATCCCTATCATCCATCACTCCTGATAGGTCTTTTAGGCTACATCTTTTGTCCAGACAGAGCTGATGTAAGTCAGTCTTTGCTGATCAGCCAATGCTGGCACATCTATGTGCAGAAGTTCATTAGAGAATGTCGGTTATGAGTTCATCCTTGCTTTTTCAGCAGTACCCCGCATGTCTTGTTCGTCTTTAATGGTTTATGGGAGCCAAGTGGCCTTACAGCTGCTGTTTTGTGGAGTGTTGCTTCCAGCGCACAGCATTCTTGTGTCGTTCCCATCTATCTTTTTCTCTATGCATTTTGTGAGTGCCCATGTGGTGCATCCATATAGTAATATGGATACAGTTACAGCTTGAAAGAATATTCCATAACTACACTCTTTAGTTATTCCGTCCAAATTTTTACCTTTAGTTTAATACTTTAAAATCTGTATTAGTCTGAAGGATTGGCAGGTTAATTTTTCTCTTACTTCAAGTTCTATGCAATACTACTTTATTTCTATCAGTTCTGTGCTTAACCTTCTTATAAATAGTTGATCTTGTTCATTTTCATCCACCCACCTCCTGTCTAAAGATTGTGTTTCATCTACAAATAAAACTTTTAGTTAGAGAACCATGAAGGATAGTGTGGTAACTATTTTAGTTTTTATATTGTTCTGCTTACCAGAATTCAAGCACAATTTTATTATTAATTTAATGTTTGTCATTCGTACATCACTCAGAATAAATAGGCTTTTGATTGACATTCATTAATTGTTTTGAAATACTCCAACAGAAAATAAAATTGCAACACACCAAATATGTTTTAATTTACTAAAAATGAAACATACTTGTAATAGAGCTGGATTATTGTTAATGATCATATATACAGATCAATATGCGCTTAAATTTCAAAATAAGGAGTGTGTCAAGAGTATTGAGACCTCATACACATACTGTAACCAGATCAAAGTTAGCATTGTCCTTCAGGGTGTTGTAATTATATTTTCTGTCTGTATATACTTTCTCTAATGAATGCTTTTCTGTTTCTAAACATTAAATGTTCAGATATAAAATCATTGTATAAATATACTTGGAATTTACTAAGTTTTACTTTTTCTAATACACAGGCTTCAAATTGCCTGCTGTTCATAAGTAGTCTTCCATCTAAACTCCAAGCATGCTCGTTGCTACTCAACTTCAGTGATCTAGTGTGAACTGATGCTTTAGGAGTGACTTGATTGTAAGTCATTTTCAGAAATGTATTTATTCACTGTCAAAAACATGGTTATGGTATTTAAGTCCACAGTTATATGTTTATAAGGTTGATTACCTAGCTCTACACCTGGAAGCTTGTTTTTATGCCTAACAGAAATCAATGCAGAAGCTTTAAAATCACCTAGGGCAAGTTGTAAAGATGTTCAACATCAGCTGGACATTAAAAAAAAGGTCTGGATGAGCTATTATTGCCATTCTTATCCAAAGAAAAGGATATATATTTGTGGGATAAGTCAGCTTTATTAGACCCACTCCTTGTAGGATAGTATGTATTTATATAAATTTTGATCTGATCTTAACATTTCTTTAACTGAGGTTTTATGAATATTTAAAAATAAGATTTAAATAAAAATTGGATTTACCTTCTTTTTTTTTTTTTAAGTAGAGAAATTATATTTTAAATTGAATTACCATGACCAGAAAATCCGGCAAACACCTGTGCACAACATATGGAACCACTATTTTGATCTTATTAGGTCTCATCAGCAGCGTATACCGTGATCTCTTCCATTGGAGACTGAACCAGCGACCACAGAATACAGAGCCAAAACTCTACCACTGAGCCACTGGTCCACATTACACACAAGCGCTGCCAAAACTAGTCATGGCATTTGCGCTGTTAATTAACCTGATGTGTCTTGTAAGTTAATCCATACTCTTACAGAGGACATGGTCACTTCTCCGGCTACGTCTTTCCAAGAGGATTGGAGATATGCATCCACATAATCGTGACCTCATGGGCAAGGAAACAGATGTACATTTTCTTTTTTAAGTAGAAGAATTATATTATAAATTGCAATGTGGACCAGTAGCTCAGTGGTAGAGTTTCGGCTCTGCATTCTGTGGTCACTGTTTAGATCTCTAGTTGGGGAGATAACTGTATACACTGCTGATGAGACCTAATAAGGTCGAAACAGCTGTTGAGTGGTTCCATATTTGTGCACAAGTGTTTGTCAGATTTTTTGGTCATGGTAATTCAATTTATGAAATTGGATTTATTTTGTTTTTTAAGTCAACATTATGGTTTGTATATATTGACTCATTTGTTCACTTGCTTTTAGCAGTCATTAAGTTTGATAGTACCTCATATCCTATTTATCAAATTTATATTATAACTAATTACAAATAAATGAATAAGAGGAAGTATTCTATCAGTAATATTTTATAATTAATTCTCTTGAGAAATTATAATGGTCAAGGTGATTGCAAGCATAGACCCCCATACTATTATAAAAGTACGAATGTGATTAAAACTTGTTTTATCCTCTTAAGGAAATCTTAATGTTATTATACTTAGAAAAATGTTACTATCATGTGCTATTTTTGCTGTTTGATGGTTGAATGGTTGGATTTCCAGCATGTCAACCCTTGTTGGGTTAATTTATGCCATAGTTGAACAATTATGATGTACTGATTATATATGGTACAAATATCTATCTTTGCAATCATTTTAAACAGTTAAAATCTTTAAACTTAGTTGCAATATCAGTGTTTCATGATCCAGTGTATTAATGTAGTCCAAAATCATTTTAAACATTATCTCAAACAGATCTATTTGAACCATACTCAAAACTCATTCAACTTTGGGATAGAGGGCACCTGGGAGTAATGGTGACAAAGCAGTGATTCCACACTCCTCAAACATCCAGAACTAGTCTCATCACTAGGTGCAGTTTAGTGTCGTATTTGCCTTCAGTATGGTTCCTCTTGTTCCAGATAGCCTTCCCCACAGACAAAGCCTACTTAGCAGGGTAAATTTATTGCTTGATGTCTGAGGTGTCCCAAAATAGGGAATGCTGAGGGGATCAAGCATTTTTTGTTATGGGCACACATGAATCAAAGTTCATGCATGGTTCCCCTCATTAAAATGATCTTGTGTCAAATCTGGCCTGGTAGGAGGTGAGATAAATCCTTTATATCCAGAGTATCCTTTTTTTCTTTTTTTTTTTTGTGTCGGTGGGGTCTTACCCCTTTGCAAAGGATCCACTTGGTATTATTTAGGCTCCACTTTTAGGGCAAACTGTATTATGGGTTGTGTTTGTAACTGTGTGTTACTTTATATGTAACACATTTTTATTATTATTGTTACTATTATTATGTAATATATAATTATACATGTTACATATATAATATAAATTATGTGTAATAGATTATGTATGTAACCATACATATGAAAAATCAAATCATTATATGATAGATTATTGTTCCTTTAAATATAAGAATTTTTCAAAATATTTTACTGAGAAACATTTTGTAACCAAAGTTTGTAATTTTTTTTTTTTGTTGGTGTATCTGTATAATTTTTTAAAAAATTTCTTAAACACAGAAAAAAATATTATCATGGTCACCTGTTTAATCATAAGAATAGTAACAAAATTTAAAATGTCTGTCCAAAGCAACTAATGAAACTTATTTACACAATTTGAAATATATATTATAAAAGTTTTACCTTTTAAGACTTCCATCTTTAATCCAATTTTATATTATAGAAATATTTACATATTCCTTTCCCTCTTGTTCTATTTTGGGAAGGAATACAAGAAAGAAAAAATACATTCCCTCCTCTGTTTAGTTTGCAGGCAACAAAAAGACAATCTTTTTTGTATTGTAAGATCATTATTAGCATAGTTTGACATAATTCCTTTGTTAATACAAAAGGCATTTATGCTTGATCTACATGACCAATGTATAAAGTATGACCAAGCTCTTTTTATTGAAAAAAAATCTGTCAGTATTTCACAATTTGAGTAGAAATTTATGTACAACATTAACAAAACCCCTCAGTAAATCAATGGTGGGAAAAACAAAAAAAAAACGAAAGCTAGGAAACAGAATGAAGATCTAATCTTTTTTTTTTTTTTTTTTTATAACTAAATTGACTTTGTATCATTTCTGTTATTTGAATTACCTCATTTTGTTGTGTTGGCATAATTTTCTCTCTCTCTCTCTCCTTTTTTATGTACTTGTGCAGTCAGTTGATATTTCCATTCTTTTTTCTGATTTTCTTTTTAATTGATAACATTAAGAGAATAAAATCTTTTTTTATATCACTTGTTATTTTATGGCATATTTCTATTAAAAACCAATTTGTTGTGGGTAATGTCAAAATTAACAGCATTCAACACTGAAGAATTTATCCCTAATAAACATCTTTAATTTAAAAATTCATTAAGAAAATAATGACCCCCACTTTTCACTCTTTATATAACTGTCGAATTACACCTTTGTTTTTCTTATAATACTAGTATAATTCTGGTTAAGATATATATATATATATATATATATATATATATATATATATATATATACACACAATTACTCTATATGTATGTATATAACAATTCTGCTTTTGATCAAAATATCACTACTTAGCACTTGTGCTGAGGATCAGTGCAATAGGGATATATAACTGTTCAATTACACCTTTGTTTTTCTTATAATGCTTGTATAATTCTGGTTAAAATTACTGCATTATTTATGGATAGATATGGTAATTCTACCTTGAATCAAAGCATAATTACCTAGCACTTCTGACAAGGATCAAACTATTGCTACATGGCTTTTGAGCTTCAGTCCAAATATAGTTATTATTCCTCCTCATCATGATATACAGGTATACCTCATCTTATATTGGCAATTCATTCTAAGAGAAGCGATTTAAGTCAAAAGACAACCTAAGTCAAATTAACTTGTCTCTGAGTTAAACCACAAATAACCATTCCCAGTTCTATATTTTATTTATAAATGCATTTTTGATAATATATGGTCAATAAGAATCTATTGTAAGTTTAATAACAAATAAATTTTAGTTTTTAATACAGTACAGAAAAAAGTAATCTAAATTTACAAATACATGTATGTACATACTTGTAAATGTACATGTTTACAATTTGGCAATCTTTACAGTACATCGCAGACTCTTTATTTGTGAATGTGGTTTGCTCCAAGACATTATGAAATAAAATGATTTTATAAAGTTAAATAACATGCAGTTGTTAGAATTATTTTACAACAGTAGAAAATAAACTAATTTATGTTAAATTTACCAATATTTACATTCAATTTGTTTATTTACATCACAGATATAGATGACTGTGGATCATCAGTACCAACAGCTCATTCTGGCTGTTGCGGTTGTTTGATACACTTTTTAATAAGAAACTGATTAAGAGTTCCTTGAACTATGTTCTTCTTTTCTTCAAGGATTATATGATAAGGAGCAAAAGCTCCTTATTCTTATTTATTGTGCTTTTAATGCTTTTCTAGAGATATTACAACTTCAGTATTTGTGGTGACATAAAGTTAAATAAAATGACTTAAGCTTGATTTTTATTTTTCTCTCTCTATTTTTTTTTTAAACAAATAATGGATAATCAAGAATTACTTAACTCAAAACTACGTTATCTGAGGTAACCTGTATATTAAAGTATGATAATGAAGTAGATGTGCAGCTTTGTTTATTCATCTTCTCCACCCCAACCAAAAAATCAGACTTGCTTACTCCCTTATTATTGCTACAAAGCTGCATACTGATTCATTGTAAGATTATAATTCAAGTTGATATGCAGCTGTCATGATCCATAAATGGTTTCTGTTCAGGTTTAGGGAATTTAATTTAGAAAATAAAAAAAAAATAAATTGCAACTGTAATATTTTTCTCTTGAACATTGATTATCTTCTTTGTTTTGATCATCTTCATTTGGTTGGCCCAGTTGATTGGGGTTGTAGAATAAACTGACTGCATCTCTGCAGGTGGGTAAGACTCCCCTAATGAGTGTCCTGGATATGATACTAGATAATCTGATGGTGATATTCCAGTGATACTGGAGCTTTGGGGAATGCGGAGTATCTCTTCATTGCCATCACTCTCTGGTCCACTCTGGCTTGTAGTAGTTGCACCTGATAGGGTCTTATCTATGGGTCAAATAGAATGGTTTGACATTTAAATTATGTACTTAGGCTAAACTGAATTGCTTAAAATAGAACTGTTTGATCATTTACTTGTGTGTAAACAAATGACTAATATTTAATTGAATTGTTGGTGTTGAATAGCAGTACCTGAAAACATTAAACTGTGTGCAAACAAATAATTAATAGTAAATAGAATTATTTGTATTAGATAAGAATAAGTGAAACCATTTAACTGTGTGCAAACAAATAATTAATAGTAAATAGAATTATTTGTATTAGATAAGAATAAGTGAAACCATTTAACTGTGTGCAAAAAAATATGCTCGGGCTCATTTAAAAATGTTATCTACAAAATGTGTTTACAAATCATATGTTTGATATATAAGTATTAAAAAAAATTTAATATTTAAACCAAACCAAATCTTCATTTGATCATTGTTGAAAAATTTTGACTGAAACAAAAAATAAAACCCAACAGTAAATTTTAAACAGAAATCTGGAAATAAAATTATGTCCAATATTGGTATTAAGGGATATTTAGGAGGTGCCTGTGGTGTAATGGTTATTGTCGTAGGAAATGGACACGGCGACACGAGTTCAAATCCTAGACGAGACTGTTTGCATTTCACATAGCACTAATACCCTTGGGAAAGGTATGAATCTAATTATTCTCCCTCCAGCTATGGGTAAATAGTAGGACAGACTAGTTTCTTTAGCCTTGGTTAGGCAACTAGTCTAGGAGAAGGAAAACTCTGAATTCAAACCTGTTAAACTTTGCTTAAAAATTGTCATATCCTGCCTGAGCGGAGGGGTTGGTAAATATGATTAAGGGATATTTTCAGCAAATAAGTGACCAAAATCATCCAATAAGCATAATGCTACCATTAATATCACTCGTTCACTACCCCCCCTCTTTCTGTTAATATATGTGTAATTAATACCCTGTATAGAATGCCCCCACCTCCTGGGTTACTTTTTCCATCGTGCCCCAGATTACTTTCTTGATCTTGATCCGTATACCTATAAACTTTTAGCAAAATCAAGCCGTCTTGGAAGAGATAGCCAAAATATTCATTCAAACTGGCATCAGTTTTGGCTGATTCCTTCACCTTGTTTTCCTCTTTCACTCAGAATTAATAAAAATTATGAAATTTGTTTTTAAAATTTAAAAAGAATCAAATCAAAAAACAAATTTAAGATATTATAATTATTTTAACCTGCTCAAACACTTTCAAATTGGAAAATTTTGGCCAAAGATTAATATATAATACATAATAATAATTTCTTCCTTGACATTGGGTGATTTTTTTTTCTGCATGGATTAGAAATAAATATACTATTTAAGGACTGTTTTATAAAGCCAGAATGTTCAACTATAAAAGAAAAAAAATGTTTTGCATCTTATCTGCTTTTTTTTTTTTTTTTTTTTTTTTTTACTGCTAAATTAAAAAAACCTAAGTGAACATCCTCTAAGTGCTAATTCCATAATTTTTGCTAAGGGTAGTAAATAGAAAAACCTAATAAATATTGTAATAAGATTTGTCTGGTTTTTGTGTTGTATTATTATTATTATTATTATTAATATTTGGTCCAAATTCTATGAATTTCGAATAAGTGTTTTTTGTAATGTATTAGCATCTTGGTCTCACGACTGAGTAATAAGAAATGCTGCTGTTATGGTGATAAGTATTTGCTTTGAGTGGCATTTTGTGTTTTCATAATGGAATTTCTTATTTCTCTATAGGTTGCATTGCTAATTAGATTGTGTTTTATATATAAGTAGATGTTAAAGCAATACACAACTTGTAACTATTAGATAAGTACTAACTAAAAAAAAAAAAGTTGGCGACCTTAGTCGAGAGTGACCTGAAGGCCCCCTTTTCAATAGCTACTACACCGAGGTGTAGGGGAGAGTGCTACTCCTTCCCCTGGATTGCTCCACTTTACCCTTGATCTGTACCTTTATAATGTGTTAAGCAAGGTGGCATCAAGTACCATTTTTTGAGTCTTTGGTATGACTCGATCAGGGATAGAACCGCAATCTCCTGGACCATTGGTGAACACTACTCATTAGACCAATGGCCCAGTAAAAGTACTAACTAGACTATTGTTATTATCTCTACTCATAGACAGTCACTTAGTGGTAAACTCTTTTCCTCTGTATGCTGATAGATGAAAGTAGTTCTTCAAGCTAGATATATAAAATAATTTCTTAACATTATTGCTTAGGTTTGATTTGGTTTATTTAACAGCATACCAACTCCTTATGGGTCATTTATTGCCAAAATTTGATTCAATGCTTGATTGTAATCATAGCTAAATTTTCAATGTTCCACTGAATTTTGTATCATTGCACTTTTTTTATATGGTTTCAAGTTACTATTCCTATTTGATAATAATAATAATTTGTTTGCACACAGTCAAATGGTTTCAAGTATTTCTATCTAACACCAATAATTTACAAGCAGTTATGATTTCAAGTTACTGATAATCCTTGATAAGGAATTATAGCTTTAAGTAACTATTCTTCATACAAATAATTTGTATACAATTAAATGGTATCCGTTATACCTATCTAATATTAATTATTTTATTTAATAATAATTGTTTGTTTATACTCACTTGTATGGTTCCAAGTATTCCTATCCAATATTGATAATTTTCAAACAGATCTATTTGACCCAGAGATGGAACCTTAACAGTTGCTGTCACTCTGGATCAGAGCAGACCTGGCAGTAATGGCACTGAAGAAGTACTCCATACTCTCCAGAGCACTAGATGCTATTTAGTGTCATACCCAGGGCTCATTATTATTTAAGACTAATAAGCAGGAGAAATATGTTTAAATTTATTAACTGTCACTTGAAATAACATTTCTCTACCATTTTTTACTGGTAAGGGATTCATCCTACCTTCTGCCAGGCTAGGCTTGACTCAAGGTCATTCTAATGTTGGGGTGCACACACAAATCAAGACTCATATGCAGTCGTCACAAAAATGATTAATCTTGGTATTCCCTTTTAGAGGTGCCAAGCAATAAACTTAACCCTGGGACCAGGCAATCAATATCATCTAGCTAGGACAAATGTCAGGTGAGCAATTTTCCAGATATAAAAAGTATTATCATTCTCTTATGTGGATTTGTTTTATAGTAGCAATTATCATATAAGTTCTGTGGAAATTTTTGATTGACAAAGATTTTTAAAATAGGGATTAGGAAAAATAATTTTAGAGTGATTTTTTATATTTATTTTTTTTAATCAGTAATCCAAGTCTACCAGGCATAAACATGTATTTTGAATCATTTCCACATAATATCTGATTTAAATAATTTCATTTAAAAAAAATTTAACCTAGTTTGCTGTACTAGAAAATATATAATTTGATCATCAATATTTTTAATGTACAATTTTCAAATGATGAAAAAAAGTTCAATTTAATTTTGTTGTTTTAAGTACATATTGTATGTCGACATATGAAAGTGGGCTAAAAAGTTCTGATGATATACCTGCTATTGATGACTTTGACCAATGCGACCCAAGCACTGCAACAATGATGGATGAAGTGTGTGGACTGCAAGAGTAACTATGTTGGTTATATTCCATGAGAGTATCTTGATAAACCAATGAAATTTTCAGCTGACCCTTGTATTTAGCATTACAATGTAAGTTGAAAGAGTTCAACCTGTCTACCAGTGCATATGGTAACATGCTTGATTTAGCACACCATAAGTGGTCTTGAAGGGTTACAATTTAAGTGTTATCCACCAGGGGCAGAAGTGAAGTTGGACTGTATATACATCAGATTTCCTATTTTGACCTCCAGTTTTCTTTTGGTGACTAGTGTGTGAATGCAGAATAAGGAACTAAAGACCCAAGAAGAAACCTTGAATAATGAAGAAGCTACCATATGATGTCCATTTTTTTTGCTTTCACAGCTTCCAAGTGAAGAGAGAGAGAGAGAAAATCAATGATGAAAGTTCCTGACATAATTGTCCATCCTGATAATAGAATAAATTTAGGTTACAGTATTTTTTTAAGGTTGACTGATTCTTTGAACTCATCGGCCCAATATTTCAGGCTGAGAGAGATGTCACACTAATAATCAAAGGTTTGATATTAGCCACAATTCACTGCTTTATTTTTAGTGGAAATGATAGTGTTTTATTATCTGCCCTTGATAAGGTAACCATCGATGAAAGAAGGGAAAGTTAATTTTTCTTTCATCATGCATTAAAATGAAGACATCAGTTACTATCAATTATTGTGTTCTCAACACTTGGTGCCTGGACATTTGTGCATTTAGTACAATACACAAGCCAAATGTAGACTGAAATATTTTGTATTTGATACACAATCCCACAAGCATTTATAAAATATAGATGTCTAATGAAAATTTGTCATGACTAAAAGGACCATTACTCTAGGTAAATAGACCATATTTTATTCTCTATTTCACATAACACATTTTTTGTATCTTTGTTCATGTTTTACACTTTATTAAAGTTGAATTTTATTTACAAAGTTTCACTTAGATATGGCACACAGGCCTCAAGTTGCATACAGTACTTGCTGTTGCTTAAGTAGTAAAGTTGTGTTATAATGATTGTTTATAGAAACTTCCCATTTGAAAGTCTGGGTTTTATAAATCTTGCAACAATAGCATTAAAATCGGTTAACTTTAAACATATCTGCATGCTTGGTCAAAATTGAATGTTTTGTACTTAAATTTTTTTTTTTTCAAATATGGGAGCTTGGGTACAGGTCAAAGGGTAAAGTCGGTAATGAATTCAGTAAAAGCTTGACCATTGCATTGCATTTATCTTATTTTAAAGACATCTAACAATTGATCCCAAGATATAGAATTCCAGTTTGGAGGAAATTGGAGTGTCATTGTCCAATGAAGGAGTTAAAAAAAACTGAAGAAAACGGAAAGATAACTAATAAAAGTTTATTTTTAACTTTTAGGAAAGTCACCAAAATGATTAAGTTCAATGTCATGTCACGTCACGTCACTTTATATTTCTAGATGTATATATTTCATACTTAAAGTCACACAAAACAAGGCCAGTTGCCCACTATACACAAAGGGTTACAAAATAACAAATGAAGAGTAAGTCTGTAACAAAAGGGACAACAAAACAGAAATCCAAAGACAAGGTTAGACACTTAATAACCCTAGACATAAAAAATCCAAAGTTGTCACTGGGAAGAAAACATTAATGATGGTGTTTAATTAAATGGTGCAGATTTTCTTCGAATGTAACATTTATCAAATGCAAGAAAGTTTAAAAAAAAAAAAAAAAATAAAATAATGCAGCTCATGAGAAACAGCAAAATTAGTTCCTACTAGAAACTTCCAAATAGATGGGATCAATGAATGAAAATCATTCTTAGATCTTCCATAAAAGCATCAGTCAATTTGAGAAATAACAAAAGAAAGAAAAAAAATGTTTATAAAGTCTATCAATTCTTAAGAGCTGCTCATTTTTGAAGATTTTGATTCACAAGGGAATTTTACAATTTTTCTTCGGCAAATTTTAGGTACTCTTTAGATGTAGTATTTATATTGAAAACAGGACCACTGAAATTACATCACTTAAAATTGACATTAAGTAGGTCTTCCGTATGTTCTAAAAGAATTTTTTTCTGATAGGAACCCAAGAGGTACAAAATTACATGAAATTTTTTTGCATAATATCAACTTTGTATGATAAAAAATATTGATCAATCTTTTATATTAATTACTCTATATAATAATGGGTAAACTTTTGATAGACAGCAAAGGTTGTAAAATAACCAGCTGTATGATGAGTAAGTGAAGGCATTTTAAATTGCACTAATAATACCCTTGAGAAAGGTATGAATTCAATTACTCTCCCTCCAGCTATGGTTAAATAGGGTGGATTGGGCTTTTCAACCTTGGTATGGCAACCAGTCTAAAAAGAAAACTGAATTCAATCCCATTAAATTCCACTTTAAAAACTGACCATGTGTAATATTCTGCTCATGGTGAAAGGGTAGATAAATACTATAAAAACAATTATCAAAGCCTTCCACAACAGATCATGGCAGTCACTAAGACACAGCAGACCTATAACACAGAAGATAGCAGTCAGCAATGTGCCTAAAGACACACACACATTCATAATCTATAAAATGTAGCCAAAAGGTTAACAACTCCAGTTTGCAGCCACAAACAATACTACTAACAAAGACATTTAGTCATGGACAAAGATTCTTACAAAATAACTATGACTATTGTTAATAAAGCACAATATGTACTTACAAGATTTTTCATCTACAATGAATTTTCTCTGGGAAGGATATTCTTGCTAATATATACCTGTTAACAAAGAACTTTTTACAGTTTAAATATTTATCCATTTTCTCTAAGATCAATTTCTATTTTGTAATTCATGTAATAAACTTGTTGCCAAGTTGTGTTACTTGCAAATTCTTCTCTCTCCATTCATTTCCTTTTCTCTCTTTCTCTCACAGTCTGCAAGTAAACAACTGAATTTTGCTCACTATGAATGAGGCAGAACAAATACTACCATGTTTTTAACTCCTAAACAAGCTTTTACAAATTACAGACACGTCTATAAAAAGATTTTGCTTGGACTAGAAACCTAAAGGAACTTTAACAAATAGGTCTATTATTTTTGTTTTATTTCTACTACATACTTTCACATACATATATCCCTTCCACTTCTGAGTGGCTCATGTGGTGTAATGGTTAGCAAGTTAGACAAGCAAACCTTTATAAGCAAGTCTCATTGAGTACTCCATTCATTCGGCCTTGCACCACAACTAAGCAAAAAGCTTTAAAAATTATTACCCCTACTGTCAGAACCAGAAAGTTTAAATTTTTAAAATAAAAAGAAATATAAACAAAGTATTTGGGAATGCATTTTGGTTGATTTATTGCAATAAAGATAGAAATTTGAATATTTAAAAAAATTTTTTTTCTTCTGGAGATCAGTGATTAAAACTGCATTTTTTTCTTCCCCATCTTAGAAAGTGCTTCCATTATAGCCAACATTGCTTGGGGCAAGATCTTCAAATTTGATATAAAATCTGTTAAAAGAATAGAAATAAAATAAAATAAAAAAAAAAAAAATAAAAAAAAATCAAACAATTCAGCATATTTAGAGCTTGTCAAAATTACAGGGTATTTAAACAAACAAGAAAAAAAATTATGTTTTTAGAGTCCACCAGTTTACCATACCTGTCAACACATTGAAATCTTCCCTTGGTGGCCTTTGTAATATCAGGTCTGCTTTTCTTATAAAAAGATACTCCCATATTAATATCAACATAAAAACACTTGTGGGAAAGACCAAGAAAGTGAACATGTAGACTGTTTGAAATTATATCATAAAGGTATTTCCATAAGGGTGTTGACATTTTTTGTCTTTAGATGCATACATAAAATAAGCTTAGTAGTTAAAAGAAAAAAGGTCAATATAAATAATTAAATCACTATCACCAGCACGAACATACATTCAGCAACTATGTGAGGATACGGGATGTAGTCCAGAAGACCTGCCAGAGGCGATGAACGATAGAGAAAAGTGGCGAGAGAGGGTCAGGGATATCCGTGCTACCAGCACGACATGATGATGAAATCACTATCAATACTTTTGAGATGTTAGGATGGGAGATATAATAGAGATTCTGGAAGTATTTTAAACTGGTCTTTGAAGCCACTGAAACTTTACAGAATCAGGTGGGCTGAGTGGAATGTTTAACATCATAGGAAAAGGAAACAGCAATCCAAGTTCAAATCCTGGATAAAGCCGTTTGTGTTTCACGTCACACTAAATCATTTTGTACTTAATACATAATACTTAAGCTTTTAAAAAACATGAATATTGTAACTAAGTATAAAGTGTTTACTTTTAGCATGATTATTTAAAAAAAAAAAAAAAAAAAAAAAAAAAAAAAAAATCAATGTCCAGAGTTCAAATTCTGGATAAGTCTGTTTTACTTTGTGCTAATGCCCTTGGAAAAGGCAGGAACCACTGTTCTTCTACAGCTATGGGTAAATAGTAGGGCAGACCGAGTTCTTTAGCCTTGATAAGGCTGGTTGCCTTAAGAGAAAGAAAGGCTGGTTGTCAAAGAGAAAGAAAATCCAGAATTCAAACCAGCTGAACTCTACTTAAAAATTGACCTTGTGTTTCATCCTGCTTGTGCCAGAGGAGTTTGGTGAATTTGGGAGAAGTGGAAGGAATTTAGACAATATCTCTGCACTGTTTAAAAAAAGTTTAAGCCTTTAAAATAAAGCCCTGAAGTGGATAATCATCTGATATGAATTCTGATACTTTAAAATTTAAAGTAGTCAGGAACCAGATCACCAGCACTCAAAAACTATCAAAAGTGTTAGGGTCATAAGAAGGTTTGGGGGAGGGGGAAGGGGAGCCTCCATGGTGTAGTAGTTTATGTGCTGCCACATTGTAGTATGCAAGTACATTCGCTTTTGGACAAAAAGGTATTAACTTAAATAGTATGATCACTGCTCTTCTACAAAGATTGCTTTGGTATTGAATAATCCATAGAAGTTGATATGCCATTAAACAAAGAATTCAAACCTAAAAAGTTTCTATACAGAATCATAAGCTTCAGATAGTGTCTTATAATTCCAATCTTCAGAGAGATACACTTAGAAATTTGTGTTACAAAAGCATGAAACAGTGCTAAGCACTAACCCATCTAGTTTAAACACATTTGGAAAAAAAAAAAAAAAAAAGTTTTTTAAAACCTTACCGATCTTTAGCAATACCAAGCGTTTCAGAAATGAAACTTCCAATTACAGAAGAGTGATCCTTGTTTACGTCTGGTCCTAGTTTGCCAATGCTGGATACCGTGATGTTAGCACAGGGGTCGGTACTACCTCCATGACTCATCATAGTATCTGGGTAGACACTGACTGAAACATACTGAAAGGCATAGAATAGTCTGAATTAGATTTCATGGTTGAATCAAAAAAAAAAAAAAAAAAAAAAAAAAAAAAAGGCATGAAAGTAAAAGTCCGCTCTCTGAAGGAGACAACAAACGACTGACATTGTAGCAGGTATGCTGCAAGGAGACATATTAGCCCCATACCTGTTTATCATCTGCCTAGACTGTGCTTAGAACATCTATCGATAAAATGAAAGCTAATGGTTTCAAGCTGGTAAAAGAAAGAAGCAGAAGATACCCCACACAAACAATTACAGATGCGGACTATGCCGACAACATAGCACTTCTGGCAAATGCACCCGCCCAAGCCAAAACCCTGCTACATAGTCTGGAACAAACAGCTGCAGGTATAGGCCTTCAATGCAGACAAGACAAAATACATGTGCTTTAATCAAAGAGGCAACATCTCCACATTAAATGGTAGTTCTCTGAAACTAGTGGATTATTCACCCACCTAGGAAGCAGTGTCTCATCAACCGAGAATGACATCAATACACGTCTAACAAAAAGGCATGGACAGCTATCAATAGGCTATCAGTCATATGGAAGTCAGACCTGACCAATAAAATAAAATGCAGTTTTTTTTTCAAGCAGTGGTAGTGTTGATACCGCTATATGGATGCACTACATGGACACAAACTGAATGTATAGAGAAAAGCTTGATAGCAATTACACAAGAATTGCTGCAAGCAATATTGAGCAACTCCTAGAGGCAGCACCCAGCAAAGCAGAAGCTGTACAGCCACCTACCACAAAAACTATCCAAGTTATACAAACCAGACATGTGGGACACTGCTAGAGAAGTGGGGATGAACTCATAAGCGACATACTCCTGTGGACCCCTTCACATGGATGAGCAAAGGCAGGACAACCAGCTAGAACCTATATACAACAGCTCTGTGCCAAAACAAGATGTAGCCTTGAAGACCTACCGGGCGCAATGGACAATAGAGGGTCAGGGAGATCTGTGCTAACATTGCAACATGATGATTTTCTTGCAGCACTGCCTAAGCACCCACAAACAACCCATAAACTCAAGACAAAACATTCATACATATATTTCAGCCATTTTTTCTAGAACAATAAAAATACGACACAATGACATTAAAATGTATGTGTAGTTAATTAGAAAACTAACAATAAAAAAAAAAAAAAAAAAATTATATTATATATAACTCATTAAATTTTACCATAAAATCTGTGTGTGTGTGAGTATGAGAGAGCAAGAGATAAAAAAATCATCGGTTTCACCCATCTCATAGGCACATCTCACAATGCCACACATACATAATATTTTTTCATTTCCTTTATGACCGATATAACTATGAAATGCTATATAAGAATCCTTCACTCCTTCCAAAATAAAACTATCAATATTATCATGGACTACTGTTACAACAGGAACCAACTAAGTTCATGAATCACTTTGTATGTATTATATAGATTTAAAACTTTATGAGCCTGATCAGATGTCAAAAAAAAAAAAAAAAAAAAAAAAAAAAAAAAAAAAAAAAAAAAATCATATCTGGCCTTAACCAGAGAGTTTGACACTAGTGTGTGAAGTAATTTTGTTCTCTAAAGAAATTCAAACGGGCCAATTAATGAGAGAGAGAGATTCTTTACCAGCAGAAACATGATGCACAGTAAAGTATGTTGGGGCTGTGGCCCTGTTTTGACGACATCAAAATTTTCCACTTTATCAAATCATGCAGGCAGGGGGTCCTTGTGGTGTAATAGTTAGCGATGGACGGTGGAATCATAGCAAGTGAGTTTGAACTCCAGTACCTCTATTACATTCACTTTCAGATAAATACCCTAGGGAAAGGTATGAACCTCCTTATTCCTCCAGCTATGGGTTGAATAGTAACACTTCTGTTCTAGAGGATGGCTTTGGCATTAAATAATCTACAAAAGGTTGATATGCCATTAAACAAAGAAACTGAAACCCAATCATGTAGAAATAAAATTAGATATATGCTGAATTATTGTAAGAAAAGGAATTGTCTGATTTTAATGAAATTTTCAGTATTTATTAATGAATGAATGAATTTTATAATGCAAGATTTATTTTATAAAAAATAACTTGCAGATGTCTTTTCAGGTCACTCAACTTTATCCCCTCCATCATGTGTGTGGTACTATTTAATCTGCAAGGGTATTGGATATAGCATATATATTTCTGTATATAATAAATACAAAAGTCTGAAGGTCTGCATGAAATAAAGAAAAAAAATTGAATTGGGAGCTGCTAGAAGAAAACAGTACCCCAAATGTGAATATTAAATTTAAAAAAAAAAAAAAAAAAAAAAAAAAAAAAAAAAAAAAAAAAAAAAAAAATTAAGAAAAATGTTCTGAGTTTTTTTTTTAATACTGTGATTTAATAGAATGTTTCATTTTCTTTCAGACTATTAAGGAAATAATGTATAGATATTTGTTCTGATTAAAAAGTGAAGGACCTTTAAGTTTGACTTTTTCCAATCACAGACTAAATCTAAATGTTATCAAATATTAAGATTTAAGCAATTTCGAGTTTTGTCCCTTGTGTTCACAGTTTGATTATTATCCCCTCCATCATGTGTGTGGTACTATTTAATCTGCAAGGGTATTGGATATAGCATATATATTTCTGTATATAATAAATACAAAAGTCTGAAGGTCTGCATGAAATAAAGAAAAAAAATTGAATTGGGAGCTGCTAGAAGAAAACAGTACCCCAAATGTGAATATTAAATTTAAAAAAAAAAAAAAATTAAGAAAAATGTTCTGAGTTTTTTTTAATACTGTGATTTAATAGAATGTCTCATTTTCTTTCAGACTATTAAGGAAATAATTCTGTATAGATATTTGTTCTGATTAAAAAGTGAAGGACCTTTAAGTTTGACTTTTTCCAATCACAGACTAAATCTATATGTTATCAAATATTAAGATTTAAGCAATTTCGAGTTTTGTCCCTTGTGTTCACAGTTTGATTATTAAAAAAAAAAAAAAAAAAAAAAAAAAAAAAAAAAAAAAAAAAAAAAAACGCAGTAAAAATTAGTAGATAATCAGGTAAAACATTAAAAAGGCAATTAAAAATATCATTTCACTATTTTAATAACAAATCAAAAATAATTATTTTTATAGAATTTTCCTGAAAGTACATTTAAAATCCATGTTATCGTGTTCATTTCCCTTTTTCAAGATTTAATTAAAAAATATTGCGGATATTATTTTCTAAATTTTAAAAAATAATTAGTTTTAAAGGGAAACTAAAATGCACCTTAATAGTTTATCGTAAAATGACATAGAAATAAAAAAGGTTACTATATTTCAAATAAAAGATTTAACCATAAATAATAGCTTTAATTATTATTTAAATTAGTTTAAAAAAAAAAAAAATAAAAAAATAAAAAAACCGCAAAATATTGTTTGTACCTAACATATACAGATTACTTAATGCACAAATCTTCACCACTAAAAATATGGAAAGAAAAATCTTTCAAAAGATAATCATGGTTTATTTGTATTATTCACTATTAATAATAGCCATATAAGTATTTATCCGACCTCCCATTAAGTTGGGTTTGGCACAAGGTCATTTTATTGTGGAGTAGGCTCACGCATGAATTAAAACATGCGCGGCTGTCACAAAAGAAAGGAAAAAAAAATATGCTTCATTCCGTTGGCATTCCCCAGTAATGAACTCAGCCCTGCAAAACAGATTTTGCGCCTGTGGAACGGCCCCCTGGGACCAGGCGATAACAGATCACCGTTTACGTAAGAAAAACTTGGAGTTTGAAAGAGGAGGATAATAGAAAACTGAGAGCATTCGAGAACAGTAACCTCAGGAGTATAGTGGGAGTTTCTGGTACGAATCACATCAAAGGGACGACATAAAGAGAGTAATCTTAGAATACCCAATAAAAACATTGAAATTATCAAGAAAAGATTGAAGTCACGTAGTATGAGAAGACAATGTTAGCGATATCGACCATTTATAACGAAAAAAACTTTTATCGGATGTAAAAAGTTTTTAAAATATATATAAAAAACAAAGAACAGATTATTGTACATTAGATTGGAATTTTTAAAATTCTAAATTACATATATAGTAAGTAGTTTTTGTCTTTAAAATAATGGCACGCCCGATTTACCTGCGAATACACACGAGAGAGAGAGAGAGAGAGAGAGAGAGAGAGAGAGAGAGACTGGCGTGGGTCAATGAATTCAGTTTTCCCAAGTCAGCATTGATGAGAGCCGTTTACGCTGTCATTTCTTAAACAAAAAGGAAAAGAAAAATATAAACGAATTGATTTTTTTATGATTTTTTTAACACTCATAATTAACTCTCTAAAGTTGTCACCAACTAGCTACAATTCATCCATCGGTCATATTTCTTCAGTCTTTCTCTTCCTTATCCACTAAGGTACCGAGTTATAAGGCCAATTTAAAAATAACTTCAGTATAAGATTAACAACAAAACTTTACTTCTATTTGGATGGTGAATGTAAATATTCACTAATATTAGCTGACACAAGGCTAGAAGTATGGTGTATCCAGTCAGAACTGAACTGCCTCACAATGGTCTGATACGTACACACAAATGAATTTTGCGCTCTGCGGTAGTGCGTTTATGCCGCAGAATGCAAAATTAATGAAAATTTCTTATTTCATCATTGGGTTAATTCATACGTTTACAAGTACCCCTTTCATTTAACATCAAATATTCCATAAAACTTAACAGAATTTTATACTTAAATCCTAATTAGAAACAGTTACCCTTTTAACCAATTGTCTCAGTCATATGCTTTTATTTACTTTTAAATAACGAATAACGCACTCGTTAAGAAGTGGGGAAAATTAGAGTGCTTTAACTTATAAGCCATTTTACGGCATGAATAAGGAAAAAAAAATGACTGTCTTTTTCTCGTAATTTTTAAGTGATTTGAACCAGTTAGACTCTCGAACCCATTTTTTTTTTAATTAATTAAAAAAAAATTTTAAAAGTCTAAAAAATTATATTTTTAGAAGAGGGAGGTTCACTTTCACATTCTAATTTGAATGATCACCCATTTTCAAAAAAAAAAAAAAAAAAAAAAAAAGGAAAAAAATCCAGGTGAACTTGAATGGATGCACGTGTAGAATTTTACTTTTTACCGAGAAAATTTTTTCTTTTTACTATATATATATATATATATATATATATATATATATATAGATAACACTTTCATAAATTATTTAGTCGTTTTTTTAGTTTCAACCCATAAAATCTTTAGCATAATGCAATAAATAAATAAAATAAAGAAAAATAACTTTCGCGACTAATTTTTGTTATCAAACATACATTTTAAGAAGAAATGTATCAGTTTTGACAGGGAAAAAACTTTAAGGGAGGAGGGGGTTCTTACACAATACTAAACTGGACCCATTTTTGTTTATGTAGCATTTTTGTATATGGTGACCAAATAAATTAAATTCGCTAAATTTGTGTTTTTTTTTTTGTTAAATCTACAGTTATACAATCTAATTTTAAAAAAATACTATCTGGAACCCAAAGTAACGCAATAAACATCGTATCTACTTGAATCTTCTTGAATTTCAATTATGAAACATTTATGGTTGCTTATTAAATTTAAAAGCAATCACAAACATTTTGAAAGAGGTCCGAGATTTGGGATCAGATTAAAGAAATAAAATATTCTCAATGAGAAGTATTTTTCTAATAATTTTATTTTCAGATATATAATGTTAATGTAGTTTAAATTTTAGTGATCAATTTAAGCTTTGGAGGTGAATATAATTAATAAAAAATACAATGAAATCCTCAAACTTGTTTTTCATAATGTAATAATCAAGTTATAAAATTATTTCGCATGCAATGTGTGGAACTTTATATAAAATATATTATAAAAATTCAACTCATGCAGAAGATAATAGTAAATTGTATGTTTTATTAAAAACGTGTAAAGAAAGAAAACCTCTTAGAAAAAAAAAACAAAAAAACTTGAAACTTAAACCTTTTTTTTTCTTTTTTTTTCGGTAAGCTTAAAATTAAAAGCTAACTAAATGAAAACAAAACAAAAAAAACATAGAATTTTAATATAATAAATAAAAGCAAACAAAACCAAAACTCTTAAAAATCCCCTCCTAACCGTTCAATTATTTCTGCTAGGGCTTAACAAAAATACAATAATTCTATTTATCATATGCTTAGACATGAATCAACCTACATTGTTCAATGCTGTTTTCTACCCTCAGTAGTGCTGAATTCTGACGACCCAATCGACTTTTAACGATTATTTTGTCCTATTTGCCGTTTTCATTAGCTTTTGATTCTTATTCTATTTTACTTGCAACACAAAAAACAAAAACTACCAACTAAAGTTTAGTGACTAGAGAGAGAGAGAAAAATTTAAATAAAAAGGTCAAAAAGCGGGGTAGGCTTCATTTACAACAATTAAAGAAAATGGTCAAATATAAAACGAGACAAAATCTACTAAGAGTTAACAAACAAAGGAATAGAAAGACATCGGGTAAAAAAAAAAAAAAAGATAATTTTTCAAAATGATGTAACTTAAAGCTTCTTACTTTAGGCGGTTTTCCTAATTGTTTCGACAAAACATCGGTGGCTTTGGTAAGAAAATCTGCGGGAATTTTATCCTTAGAAACATTAGTGGCTATAGTAAATGTGGGCATTTTGTGGGGACTTCAGAGACTAAGAAGAATCTAAGATCTGTGCGCAACGGTCGAGGGAAGACACTGAACTAGTCTTGACAAAGAGAAAAGGGGGATAAAAAATGTCAAGGACGGACAAGGTTCAAGGTAGATAATTAAGTTAACTGACAAGATGAAGGCAGAGAAAGTTATGCTTTGTAAGAGTTTATGAAACTGGCGATAGGCCAGTTAATATTTATACTAAGTGGAAAAGGTTGGGAATTTTACACTACTGACAGCAAAATTAAAATAAAACAAATAAATCAGTAAAAATAAATAAAATCCTAACGACGACAACAATAATACTGCAAGCAAGGCCTGTGCACCAGACTAAGCAAAGTTTAAAAAAAGGTATTATGGTACAAAGGTGACTGGCTGACGACGACTGCTGCTGCTGCTGCTGCTGCTGCTGCTGCTGCTGCTGCTGCTGCTGCTGCTGCTAATAATAATAATAATAATAATAATAATAATAATAATAATAATAATAATAATAATAATAATAATAATAATAATAATAATAATAATAATAATAATAATAATAATAATAATAATAATAATAATAATAATAATAATAATAATAATAATAATAATAATAATAATAATAATAATAATAATAATAATAATAATAATAATAATAATAATAATAATAATAATAATAATAATAATAATAATAATAATAATAATAATAATAATAATAATAATAATAATAATAATAATAATAATAATAATAATAATAATAATAATAATAATAATAATAATAATAATAATAATAATAATAATAATACTACTACTACTACTACTACTACTACTACTACTACTACTACTACTACTACTACTACTACTACTACTACTACTACTACTACTACTCCTCCTCCTCCTCCTCCTCCTCTTTTAGAGTTTTTCACATCAGCATGAACTGATGGTTTTACACTGGAGTTTGACTGATAACAAGTCTCCTCAAGTCTCCAGGTCTCGTCTCAGGATTCTGGCCATTCTTAGCAATGCTGTCGTTTGGATAGTCTCTACCCATCCGCCAATTTCCAAGTCTTCCAGGCCTTTTAATAATCCTTCAGTTATTGTGCCTAATGCACCAATCACAATTGGCACAATCGTTACTTTCATGTTCCACAGCTTTTTCAATTCTCTAGCAAGGTCGAGGTACTTATCTTTCTTTTCACTTTCCTTCAGAATTATTCTGTGGTCCGCCGGGACAGCAAAGTTGACAATTTTACAAATTTTCTTTTTTTTGTTGATTATTATGAGGTCTTGTCTTCTGGCCAGGATCAAGTGATCCGTTTGTATGTTAAAGTCCCATAGGAGTTTATGCTTGTCATTTTCTAGGACAGGTGCTGGGTTGTGCATATACCATTTGTTTGTATGGTTGAATTGAAATTTCCTGCACATTTCCCAGCGGATCACCTTGCCGACCCAGTCATGTCTCGCCTTATTATTATTATTATTATGTGCTTGTTCGTTCGTTTGTTATGCCTCCTTGGGCATCTGTAGCCCAGTCAGCTAGGTCTGTAGAATATGACTTGGAGCTTTGAGGAATGTGGAGTACCCCTTCATTGCAATTACTTCCAGGTCCACTCTGACACTGATTGGGAGTACCTATTATGGCATAAATATGGGTCAAATTTATTTAATCATTTACTATACTTGAAACCATTTGACTGAGTGTAAACAAAAAACTAGGCCATTGGCCTAATGAGTAAAGTGTTCACCAATGGTCTGGGAGACCAGGGTTTAATCCCAAGTCAAGTCATACCAAAGACTCGAAAAATGGTACTTGATGCCTCCTTGCTTAACACTCAGCATTATAAGGTATGGATCAAGGGTAAAGTGGAGCAATCCAGGGAATGGAGTAGTGTTCTCCCTTACACCTCAGTAGTGTAGCTATTGAAAAGGGAGCCTTCAGTTCACTCTTGACTAAAGTCGCCAACTTATTGGTATTTCATAGCAATACTTGAAAACATCTAAATGTGTGCAAATAAATGGATAAAGTAGAATAGGATTACTAGTGTTAGCAATACTTGGAACCATTTTGGAGGTGGGGTAATGGTTATCATCTTAGGAAATGGACACAGTGACACGAGTTCAAATCCTGGACAAGACTGATTTCATTTCACATAACACTAATACCCTTGGGAAAGGTATGAATCCAATTATTCTCCTTCTAGCTATGGGTAAATAGTAGGGCAGACTGAGTTCTTCAGCCTTGGTGAGGCAACTAGTCTAGGAGAAGGAAAACTCTGAATTCAAACCTGTTAAACTCCACTTAAAAATTGACCTTGTGTCATATCCTGCCCAAGCAGAGGGGTTGGTAAATAGGAATACTTGGAACCATTTAGTGTCCTAGTTATGGCATTGAACTGCATCACATGGTGAGGCTCCAGTCTTAGAGGGATTGTGGATTCACTGACCTGGAGTGGAAGTACCTGTTAAGGTACCATCGATGAGATCAATAGAACTGTTCAAACTTTTACTAGGGATTATTATTAATATCAAATAGAATTATTTGTGTTGGATAGCAATACTTGAAACCATTAACTGAGTAGAAATAGAAATATTAGTGTTAAATAGCAATGCTTGCAACCATTTATCTGTATGCTAAGTATAAATAGCAATAATTGAAACCATTCAACTGTGTGCAGATAGAATTCATTATCATCAAGTCGTGCTGCTCGTATGGATTTCTTTGAATCCCTCTATCCATCCCTATGATCCATTGCTCTCAACAGGTTTTCCAAACTACATCATGTGTTTGCACAGAGCTGTTGTAGGTAAGTTTCTGCAGGTCGGCCAACACTGGTATGTCTATGTGAAGAGGTCCATAGGAGAACATCACCTATGTGTTCACCCTTGCTTCTCCAGCAGTGTCCCACATGTCCAGTTTGTCTTACTTGGATAGTTCTGGAGATGGGAAGTAAGTTGCCGTACAGCAGTTTTTTGTAGGGTTTTGCTTCCAGGATTTGTTCAATTTGTATGCAAACAATAAATAACAGGGTGTTCTTATGGTGTAATGGTTAAAGCAATGGACTGTGGAATCTTGTAAGCAAGTTCAAAGTCCAGTCACACTATTATGTTCACTTTCAGACAAATATCCTTGGGAAAGGTATGAACCCCCTTATCCTTCCAGCTATGGGTTAAATAGTACCACTACTGTTTGGGGGTGTCCCCATGGTGTAATGGTTAAAGCAATGGACTGTGGAATCGTAGTAAGTGAGTCCGAACTCCAGTCGCGCTATTACGTTCACTTTCAGACAAATATTCTTGGGAAAGGTATGAACCCCCTTATCCTCCCAGCTATGGGTTAAATAGTACCACTACTGTTCTTCTAGACGGATGGCTTTTGCCTTAAATAACCCTATAAGGTTGATATGCTATTAAACAAAGAAACCAAACCAAATAAATAGTGATACTTGAAACCATTTAACTGTGTACAAACAAATGAGCTCTGTTTTGTTTTAAAATAATGTTACCTATAAACTATTCACTTTCACATCATATATATAATATAAATATATGTATAAACAGGATTTGGCATTAAATAAATAAAGTGTTGATATGCCACAAAATAAGACAAAACAAAACCCACTTGGGTATAATATTTGTTGCTGCCTCCCACCAGACAGGACTTGACACAAGGTCAAAAGGCCAATTAAAGTGGGGATAAAGGGGAGGGGAAGGTCGGGAATGAGCCGAGACTCAAACCCTGTTGGTCTGTGCAGCTCATTGACCCACTAAGTGCAATGTGGCTCTAATGAAGCAAGCAGTTTCACGAATCCAAATTTGGATCCAGGCACGTATGCCAGGTTATAGCTTAAACTAGACAGCAAGGTCTAGTGCTATACATAGAGGACAAAGGTTGCAGCTCGCCCACCTGAGGGTGGCCCAACCGAAGTTGGGGGCCTTTCGGCCTCGAATCTGGCATTGGTTTCAATACCCCCATCCGACACGAATGCCAGACGGCCCAGCCAAAAGGCTAGGTAAGTATCCCACTTGGGTATTTCCCTTTTTATCATCTTCTCACATCAACCTTTGAAAAAAAATCTTTGCACTGAACATATGCAATATTATTGCTATATTAATATACAGATCAAATTCTGTTAAGTATTTTATCCAATAGTTCCCAAAAATGCCCTCTTGAATTCTTTTTCTTATCATGCTTCAAATTCAGTCTTAGTTGGTTGGGTTTTAAGGCATGTCAACCCTTATAGGTTATTTATGACTAAATTCTGTTTATGCATATATATATATATATATATATATATATATATATATTCAATATAAATTAGTTGTAAATAAACAGTTTGTTGGTAACCTTTTAAACAAGACAGAGCTCATTAGTTTGTACACAGTTGAATGGTTTTGAGTATTGCTATCTAACATTAATAATTCTATTTAATATTAATCATTTGTTTGCACACTGTTAAATGATTTCAAGTATTCCTATGTAACACAAATACTTCTGTTTATAGTATTAATCATTTGCTTGCACACAGCTAAATGGTTTCAGGTATTGCAATCTAACTCTAACAGTTTTATTTGCACTCAGTTAAATGATTTCAAGTATTTCTATGTAGCACTAATAATTCAATTTAACATCAGTCATTTGTTAAATGGTTAAACAGTCCTATTTAACTCATAGATGGGACCCTAACAGATATTATCACTCTGGATTAGAGTGGACTTGAAAGTAATAACAATGAAGGGGTACTCAACATTCTTCAAAGCTCTAGGACTGGAACACAACCGTTGGATGCAGTTTTGTGTCGTATCCAGGAGACTCATTGTGGTGGTGGGAGGTGACTTGTCTGCCTAGATGCAGTTGGTGTATTCTACAGCCCCAGCTGACTCGGCTAAAATTCAATCTTAAATTATTTTACACTATTGCAGTTTTTGATCTGCTTAGACAATTTGTTCCAAAGATATATTACTCTATTAGCAAAAAAATCCAATCAGTTAGTAGACTTAGATTTAGAAATCTGTCTTGACAGTAATTTTTCAGTTTGAGGAGAAATATTAAAAAAATGTCCACCATAATTAGAAATTCCATTAATTATTTTGAAGGTTTTAATTAAATCATTTTTCTTACTAGTAAAGTAGATTGATCTAAACATTTCTGTGTTTTTCTCAAATAGATTGTCTTATTAAGTGATAATGTAAATGTAATTATTTAAAATCTTCAGCTTGAAGGACTACTTTAAATCTTTAAATTTTCTATGATTATTTAGATCTTACAGCCTACTCTGTTAGTAGGGCTTAAAATATGCTGACTTTATTCTCTGCAGAGGAGTAAGACACCCACAAAAAGGGTGTTCTGGGGATGTCATTAAACAGTATCAGGTGGTGAGGCTGCAGTTCTGGAGCTTTTGGGAGTGTGGAGTATTACTTCACTGCCATTACTTCTAGGTTCACTTTGATCTAGAGTGGTATTACCCAACTTTACCAAAATGAACCCACAAAATGATAATTGGACTCCAAAATTCGGATCTTGAAAACAAATACTGGAATTACCCTAGTTATTTTAAATACCCCCAGGGGATCCCGAGAGGAGGGGAGAATGAGGTCCCCAATAGGACGGACATACAGGAAACGGAATCGACCGACCAAAGGATTATGAGCTCGAAATGTGTGTGCGGTAAAACCTGCAAGAATTTGCGAGGATTAAAAATTCACCAGGGTCGTATGAAGTGTCTGATGGGGGGGGGGAGACAGGAGCAGCGCACAGGACAAGATCTTGATCAGACGCAGGAGAAGCAGGGTCAGGAAGTACACCACAGAACCCAGTCTCTCCACGCAAATGTCGCCCCTAAATTGACGTCAACGACAACAAATATCAAATGGCCCCCCTCGAACAGCATAGGGGATTGGCAGAATTTTGATAAGGACGTTTGCGAAATCGCACGTCTATCTTCAAAAGGAAGCGTAGAGGCTCGGATAGAATTACTCACAGTAATAATCAATAATTTTGCAGCGGAGAGATTTGGGTATAAAGAACCAAGACAGCCAAAGGTCCCTTATAAAATGAATCGGAGGGCAGAAAAGATAAAAAAGATCAGAGGGGAGCTCAGATCCCTGAAGAAACAACATGCAGCCGCAGGACCTGAGGTTCGGCCAGCCCTTGAAGAACTCAGGGGTCTATTACGAGCGAAACTTAAAGCCATACGAAGAGCAGAATGGCATAGACGGAGGGGAAAGGAGAGAGCTAGGAAAAGGACAAATTTCATAGCAAATCCATTCGGATTTGCTCGTAAGTTATTCGGTGATAAGAGAAGTGGTATGTTGGAAAGGCCAGTGGAAGAAATTAACGCCCACCTGAGTAACACCTTCAGTGATCCAAGCAGAGACGTGGAACTCGATAACATAAACTCCTTGATTAGTCCAGAACCACCAAGTGTTGAATTTAATGATAAACCTTCAACATGGAAGGAAATTCAAGAAGTGGTTAAGGCAGCTAGGACAAGCACAGCTCCAGGTCCGAATGGAGTTCCGTACACAGTTTATAAACGATGTCCTGGCATTCTAAACTTATTATGGAAAGTATTGCAGACAATCTGGAGGAGGGGGAGAGTTGCGGATCAGTGGAGACAAGCCGAAGGTGTGTGGATCCCAAAAGAGGAAAAGTCCAAAGAAATCGATCAATTCAGGATAATATCGTTACTAAATACAGAAGGGAAAATATTCTTCAGCATTCTGTCGAGGCGCCTATCTAAGTTCCTAATAATGAACGAGTACATTGATACTTCAGTACAGAAAGGAGGTGTCACTGGAATACCAGGTTGCATGGAACATACCGGCGTGGTATCGCAGCTTATACGTGAAGCTAAAGAAAATAATGGAAATTTAGCGGTGCTATGGCTAGACCTGGCAAACGCGTACGGTTCAATCCCGCATAAAGTGGTCGAAGAGACACTCCGCAGATATCATGTTCCAAGTTCCTTCAGTAACCTTATCTTAGATTATTACAATAACTTCAATCTGAGAGTTACGTCGGGTACTAAGACATCGGACTGGCACAGGCTAGAGAGGGGAATTATAACCGGATGCACGATCTCAGCCACTCTCTTCTCCCTTGCGATGAATATGATAATCAAGTCAGCGGAAGTGGAGTGTCGGGGTCCAAGGGTAAAGTCCGGGATATGGCAGCCTCCATTGAGAGCTTACATGGACGATATTACAGTGACAACATCATCAGTCATAGGCTGTAAATGGATAGTGAGGGGCTTAGAAAAACTCATAGTATGGGCCCGCATGAGGTTTAAACCAGGAAAATCTAGGTCCCTAGTACTACAAAAGAGAAAGATTAAAAGCACGGCACGGTTCACAATCGCCGGCGAATTCATACCAACTGTGACTGAGAAGCCTGTAAAAAGTCTTGGCAAGTGGTTCGACAGCAGTACTAAGGATCAAGCAGCAATTAAAGGAATAGGGGGCGACCTTGATGATTGGCTAAGAAAGATAGATAAGTCAGGATTGCCCAGCAAGTTTAAGGCGTGGTTGTATCAACACGCAATTCTGCCGCGGATATTATGGCCACTCATGTTATACGAGGTAGCTATTACCACGGTAGAACGAATGGAAAGGAAAATTAGCGGCTATTTAAGGAGATGGTTGGGTTTGCCAAAGAGCCTAAGTAGCGCGGCTTTATATGGGACCTCCAATGCGATCCAACTTCCTTTCAGGGGTCTCAAAGAAGAGTTTGTGGTGACACGCACAAGAGAGGCGATTATGTATAGAGATTCCAGAGATTTAAAGGTAGCAGGTGCAGGAATTGAAATCCGCACAGGAAGGAAGTGGACCGCTGTCAGGGAACTGAAGGTTGCGGAAGAGAGATTGCAGCAGAAGGCTATGATCGGTACTGTGGCCAGTGGGACAAGAGGCCTGGGATATTATCCGAGTCCAAGGATAGACAACGCCAGAGGGAAAGAAAGAAGGGCGCTCTTGCAAAAAGAAGTAAGAGAAGGTATAGAGGAGACTAGGCTGGCAAAGATGGTAGGACTGTCTCAACAGGGTGCCTGGACCAGATGGGAAAATTATGTTCGGCGGCGAATTACCTGGTCGGACTTGTGGAAGGCCGACTTAAGCCAGCTAAGATTCCAGATCCAGGCAGTTTATGATCTTCTCCCTAGCCCATCAAACCTTCACACATGGGGCAAAAATGATACCCCAGCATGTCAGTTGTGCGGGGGTAAAGGATCGCTACAGCATTTGCTATCTGGATGCCCAAGATCATTGAGTGAAGGGCGTTATCGCTGGCGACATGACCAGGTCCTCAAAGTTATTGCTGGAGTGGTATCTGAGGCATTAAAATCGAATAGATTCAGTCCTGGAAGACATAAGGTTATTTTTGTTAGAGCGGGAAGCTCGAAACAGCCGCAGACAAAAAATAAAGTATCGATGTTGTCATCGGCGCCAGATTGGCAGTTGTTGGTGGACCTGGAAAGGCAGACGAAGTTTCCAGCGCATATTGTGGAGACAAAGCTCCGACCAGATTTAGTAATGTTTTCAAATTCCACAAAGAAGGTGATAATGTGGGAATTGTCAGTCCCATAGGAAGAAAACATGGAGTCCACACACGAAAGAAAGATAGCCAAATATGAGCCGCTAGTAGAGCAATGTCGAATGAATGGTTGGCAGGCAATATGCCAGGCAGTCGAAGTGGGATGTCGCGGATTTAACGCAAGGTCGATGAGTAAAGCGTTGTCAAGCATCGGCATTTCCGGTGCGGGAAAACGTAAGGCCCTGAAAAATATTACCACTGCAGCTGAAAGAGCAACAAACTGGTTGTGGATCAGAAGGGCGGATAGTTGGGGTTGTAGATAGGTGATTATTAGAAGGGGGGTTAAAAAGGAAGGAAAAAAAGATCGTCTAATTTAAAACGATATATACACGTATGATTTATTTAGTTTTTTTATCTGTTATTTTTTTAGTTTTATCTATTTATTTTTTGCGCGCGAAGGAGTGTGGTTGTATTAGGCTTTAAGCGTTCATTTGAAACCGGTTCATTTAATTGATTAATATCTTAAGACGTTTTAGCCATTTTGTAAATATAGCATTTTAAACGACAATGTTTTTGTGAAGATTTCAACGTACTCCTCGGTTTTTTTTTTTTCTTGTTTTTTTTTATTTTTTTTTTTTTTTATTTCGTCTTTTCTCATTCGTAAACCTTTCAATGAGTTGCAACGTATAGTAATGCGCAGCGTCTCTTTTAGTTCGTAATTGTATATTTATGTACAGTTTTTAATGAAAATAATTTTTAAAACTAAACGTATGTCAATTTTATATAGAAGTTTGTTGTTTTAATCGCAATTGATGTTTATGTACAGATTTTTTTGATTTTTTATTAAGTTTTTTTTTTTCGTCTTTTCTCATTCGTAAACCGTTCGATTAGGATGTTTTAACGTATAGTAATGCGCGGCGTCTGATTTAGTTCGTAATTGTATATTTATGTACAGTGTTTAATGGAGATAAGTTTTAAAACTAAACGTATGTCATTTTATATACGAGTTTGTTGTTTTAATCGCAATTCTTTAGTTATGTACAGTTTTTATTTTTTTTATTTATTTATTTTTTTATTTAAGTTTTTTTTTATTTTTTTCTTTAAGTAAAAATTAATTTAAAAAAGGGGGGCGAAAAGGAAGGAATACATACCGGAATGAACAAATAACCGAATAACGACCCCATTGTAGCAGAGTAAAGTGGCCTCCCGATTTTTAAAGAAAAGATTTAAAAGTCATCAGTAGAGCTTAGCTCTGAGTGGCCGTTGTAAAATTATATATAGAGCCTTTTCTGTGGTCATTTTTCTTTTTGTTTTCTCCTTGTGTGGATGCGCAGGTTGGCTGCCGGGATGGGAGTTGGAGTTAGATCGATGCCAACTGGGTCATTTGGGTGAGGGGGTCTGATGTTGAAAGACCCGAAACCCCCCATGATCCCAAAGGAAACATCACTGACGACCCATCCCGAAGCATCAACTAAGATGTATGGTATAAATATAACTATTGCATAATCTTTTGAAATTCTATTTTTGGTGTCAAAAGATAAGTATTTTATAACCATCTGTTGTAACTTGTATTGCCGCGACCTGCTGATAAACCTCCGAGTACGACCGGAACTGACTAAGCCCTTTTTCTTTCTAACGACCTTGACATCTAGTTATAGCTAAAAGAAAAGGGAGAATTAAAATTAATAACATTCACAAAACACTTCGGCCAAAAATTACCTGATAAGACTTGAACTAATAGTCGTCGCCAGCCTATAGCAGGTTAGGAAAATACTTTACGGCTACACTCATTTTTTATCAAAGAATTTTATATCCACGCGGCTGAGCTGTGTGTCACAGCACTTTCGTGATATCAACAAGCCCTTTTTAACCCTCGTTGCTTGCCTCATCAGCATCGAACGTCTAGCTGTGCTCCCCGGCATTTTAGCTGGGCCGTCTGGCATTCGTGCCGGATGAGTGCTCGAAACCAAGAGCAGACTCGGGGCCGAATAAGCCCCAAGTTTCGGCTGGGCAACCTTCGGGTGGGCGAGCTGCACTTTTGTCCCCTTTGTACGGCACTAGACCAAGCGTCTAGTTTAAGCCGTAAACTGGCATACGTGCCCGGACCCACATTTGGGTTCGTGAAACTGCTTGCCTCATCAGGCTCACATTGCACTAAGTGAGCCGATGAGCAGCACAGACAAGCAGGGTTCGAGTCTCGGCTCCTTCCCGACCTTCCCCTCCCTTTTATCCCCACTTTAATTGGCCTTCGGGCTTTTGACCTTGTGTCAAGTCGTGTCTGGTGGGAGGCAGCGACAAATACTACCGTCTAGCTGTACTCAACGACCAGCACCGACCTTCTAGCTGTACTCAACGACCAGCACCGACTATCTAGCTGAACTCAACGACTCGACAGACCTCTTACGCCAGCGACCCTCGTCGAACGCCCAGCTGCGAACACATACAACCGCCACGGACATTTACATTCACGCTTGTAAATACAACGAAATAAATTGTCATTTGTAATTATCATTATCTCACCTTTGTTCCTTCCTATTGCTTTGGCTGTTTCTCATTCACATAATTCATTTGCGGGGTCGACATATTTATCGGCTCCGCAACAGTATTAAAAGATACTTGTGACAATAGATATTTTAGTGAGCATGCATCTTTACACATGTGTGCACATGCACACACACACATTTATATTAATAATAAAATTTGCTACATTATGAATAAAGAGTGCTCAATATCATTGAAAGAGCATATATAATGAAAAGAAATTCCAACAAAGCCACCTGAAAACTAATAACTCCAAAACTAATAAAGATGAAAATAAATATATGAATAATAATGATAATAATATTACATATTACATAAAAGTGACGGTGATACCAACTGTAATTAGTGTACTCGGTACAGTCCCCAAAGGATTGGTTAAGGAACTAGAAGAATTGGAAATAAGAACACAAGTGGAGACTATCCAAATGACAGCACTGTCAAGATTGGCTAGAATACCTAGAAGAGTCCTGGAGACTTGCTGTCACTCAAATAATAATAATAATAATAATAATAGTAGCAGTAGTAGTAGTTGTAGTAGTAGTAGTAGTTGAAATAAAAACACTAGAAAATAATACATTAAGTCTAACAGAGTAAATAGATTGCCAAATCATGAAATTAATATAATCTATCTATTTAAATAACCATGCAGTATAAACAAGACAGCCCTTCCCAGAATACACCACAAACTAGATCACCATCTCATCATGCCCAACACAGTAGAATATAAAGGCATACCCAGCATGTGGGAACCACCTGGTCTGGTGATTGCATAAGCAAAAAAACTGACAGTCATATATATATATATAGAGAGAGAGAGAGAAAGAGAGAGAGAGAGGGGGGGGGTCTGGAGAGAGATTTAAAATGTTTAGATATAAATGGTAAAATATAAAAACAATTCATTTGTCATTTTTCATTGGTATAGTGCTCAATATCAAAGTCAGAGTGATCTATCCATGGTAAAACTTTAAAATCTTGATTTAAAACTGTTAATAAAAATTAATTAAAAGAGGATTTCATACATAAAAACTTTTTCAGTGTTACTGTCAGTTTTATAACTGATAGTAAAAAGGAAAAAGTTGATTTCTATTCTAACATTAAAATCAAACAACAACACATATTAAAAAAAAAGTAAAATAAATGAAATATAACTTACAATAGCAAAAGAAAAAAATTACTTAAATTAAATAGAAAAATTGAAAATTCAGTTTTGTGAAGTACAAGAATGAGTCAAAAGTTTTGCTATATTTTGGTAATTTGAGGTACAATTCGGCAGCTTCAGATGCTTTTGCTGATATTGTGAAGATGATGAACAACACTGGACTGTGAAATGCCAAGTTTGCCTGATATTCCCCGACCCTAACCTTGGAATCCATGCTTTTAGGCCTAACTGACCTTGCCTGATCATCAAGGTTCTTGCAACCCAAGTGAAATTTCTTGAACCATCTGGTTACTGAATTGTAATCAACTGCGCCTTCACCTTTCACACAACAAATGTTTTTTTGTCACTTCTGCAGTGTTATAGCCCAGTTCAAACTTGTAAATCATAAGTTCCCAAATTAGACTACATTGCATGTTCATCCGTCGGGCTTTCCAATTACATCTATGAGTCAAATAGATTGGTTTGAAAATTATTAGTATTAGATAGGAATACTTTATACTTTATACCTACATGCAAAAAAAAAATTGTTAAAAACAAAGAACTCAGACTTTAACACTCTGCATACGGAGACGCCTTTATTACACCCCTCTTCTTACACTCACACATAAACCAATATGGACGTTTGTTTACTTCTGGTCATCGAATAATGCCTTCTCTTCTCGAGAGTATCAGGGGAGATAATTTGCATACTTAACAGTTCTTCCTGCTTTTTCTTTTCATTTCTGTAGGGCATAAGTTCTGTAAAAGAAAATAGGAAAGTGTAACAACATTAAACAGAGGACTCTTTTGGCTCAGACATGAACCCCAGGATCTTAAATGAAGGCACTCCTTTCTTTGTCAAGGGGTGGGCAATTTGTGTGTTAGTTGGTACCCAAGAGATCTCTGCAATTTCTTTTCCTTCAAGCATCTCTCTCTTTTTTTTCTTTTACTATTTAAATCCCCTTCACTGTTACTGGAATTAAAGTGAAGCCGTGTGGCATTCATATCATTTAGTAAAGTTGTATTTGCATCTTTGTTGAAGAAAGAATTGGATTTTATTTCTGTAGCTGAAACAATTACATGAGGATTTTTCTTGCAAGTTGAACCTGGACTTTTTCCAAGCAATTTCTTCTTTGCAGAATGTTGTGCATGGCAAATAACTTTTGCAACCGAATCCTCTTTATTCTGATTCTCTTTCTCTTTCATAATTTCATTCAGTTTGTCATCAACTTCAGCATCATATTGTCTATAAGAAATAGATCCTTTTCCTGGAGTACAAATTGTTTCTCTTCTATGAACATCAGGAGATAAAAAGTTACATTCTAGAGTAGGTAATGATTTCATCCCATTCTTGCAGACTTTTGCTGATTTAGGATTATTGAGATCAACAAGCTGACTCTGCACTAATGGCTTTCTGTTTGTACACTTGGCCTTGTTTCTTTCCTTGGGTGCTGGCTTATTCAAAGACTTTTTAGAAATCCCAGAATTTGAACCACTGGTTTCCGACGCCATATTAAAATTTCCAACAATGGGTTTGGGTTCAGTCTTTTTGTAACGAATGCATAGTTCACATGAATTTGAGAGTGTCTGCAAAACTTTTATAAATTCAGAATCTGTCACTCCTGCATTTTTAACTAAGTCACATAATTTCTTACTACTAGGATGACTAAATTGTCTATGTAACTTTGTTGCAATTTAAAATTTTTTTGCCATATTTTTAGAAGAGATTTCTTTAATAAAAGGTACGTGTTTGAACTTATGTTTTTTTGGTAGAGGTTTGGTAATAGGAATGTAGTAATGTCCAGACGATGTGCAGCTTAATGAAATTTTCTTTTTTAACATCGTAACAGTATCATCTTCAAAATTGAGGCAAGTTCCAGCCCTCTTCATAGCGTCTTTACTCAGGAGGAGTGGTATGTCAGAGTTCACCACATCAGTGATAATACTGACTTCAATATCAGCGATAACACATGGTAGAATCACCTTGTAGAGTGAGTTCAGTTTATTTCCATTGCCGAATTTAAAGGTTCTCACTTTTTTTATTTTTACTATTCTTTTTTTTTTGTTGATCCGTTAATGTTTCAAGAAAACATTTATACCATTTTGTTCCACAAACGGTGCTGGATGCACCACTATCTAGAACCACAGAGCCAAGCGTCTCGCCCCAAAAAATGTCTCTGCCGTTCTTACGTTTTTGCTGACTCATTAAGACCACGTGCGACACGGATAAATCTTCCTCTATTTCGACACCATCTTTATTCCTGCTACTATGACTATAAGGACAATCATAAGACCAGTGAAACCTGCAGCCACAATTAAAACATACTGTAATGTTACCTTTTCAGTCTCGCGGATTTAACTTCTTTTTGTTTGTGGAGCGTGTTTTATTCTTATATCCCTGTCGTCTTCCAGCGTGGTTTATCTTTTCTCGAGAATTATTTAAACGTGAATCACGTCAATATGAGGAGCGGCCATAATATACTGCAGTAGGGTTCATTTGGTTATCTTCTGTATAGTTAACAATATCCATTTCGTTTTTTTTCACGACAGGTGAAGTATTGGGTGATGAATCGCTAGAAGAATGTCCATGCATAATCCTCCGTAACTGTTTCGACATGGAAGATAGTGTTAATTCGCTGACAGTAGCTTTAACCAATTTTTTGTTATCCAGGGTGATATTGGCACTCTTTAGTGCTCTGAATGCGAGTACAGGTTCTGGTAAAAGAATGTTAAAGTCTTTTAATTTGGCGACAAGTCGGCTAAATTCAATCAAAAAATCTTCTAATGACGTCCCAGGCAGTCTCTGATAATTTTCAAATGTTTCGTATGCTCGAAAGGCAGACTGGTTTATATCTTCCAGAAAAAGTGTATCCAGTTTTTCATATAACTTTTTCATTCCATCCTCAGAATTAAGAACCGCAGTGTCTAATTCCAAAACAGCCTCTCTTGCTGTTCCTTCCAATGACAAAAACACCATGAGGTCTCTTTTCGTTTTATCCAGTGAAGTGGCTAGTTCCCATATTAACATTTCCTTCCGCCATGTACTGTATTTATCTTTAAGCAATGCGGGTGGAGGAAAATACTTAGAAGCCATAGTGTCTTTTAGCTCTGCTACCATTATTAAAAACAAAGAACTTAGACTTTAACACTCTGCATACGGAGACGCCTTTATTACACCCCTTTTCTTACACTCCCGCATAAACCAATATGGCCGTTTGTTTATTTCCGGTCATCGAATAATGCCTTCTCTTCTGAAGAGTATCAGGGGAGATAATTTGCATACTTAACAAAAATGATTGTTATTCAGTAGAATTATCAATGTTAAGAAGACTTTAAAACTAAGGATTATTATTTGTGTGATGGAATGCCTTGGGTCTGCAGTGGACCTGCTCATTCACAGTACTGAGTGACCCCATACTGTGTTTATTGCCCAGGACACGAGGTGGTGTCACAAAAGACAAACAAAATTAAAAAAAAGTCGCACTCAAGGTTTGAAGGACTGGACTTGCTCACAGATTGGTGGGGGGGGGGTGATACCTAGGACTTTTCTTTGGCTCTGTCCCCACCCTCATGAAATCGGCACAAATTCTACTTTGCCAGATCCTAGCAGATCACCCTAGCTCTAGAGGCATTAGCAGAGTCTAACTCTAGCAGATTTCTCTGATCAACTCCTTTCTGATTACACTTGTATGTACTTATCAACCCTTTTGCAAGAGAATAATGTGGCAAAAAGTCAATTTTTTATGCAGAGTTTAACAGGTTTGAATTCAAAGTTTTCCTTCTCTTAGACTGGTTGCTATACCAAAACTAAAGAGCCCCAATTTGCTTCACTATTTTACCAATAGCTGGAGGGAGAATAGTTGAATTCATAGCTTTCTGTAAGGTATAAACACTATGTGAAATGCAAACAGTATGGTCCTATGTTAGTCATGGTACGTTGATTGTAGCCTTAGTTTCATGACAACCACATGTGTTTCCAGCTAGTTGGATTATCCACTCCCGCTATGCCCATGTTTTTTTGAAAGGTTCACAGATAGGGGATGACATAACCTATCCAGAACTTCTGATGGTTGGAGTGGTTTGTTGGAACAAATTATCTCTATGTTGATTACTCAAAGACAAGATAAACTCTGTTAACAATTAACAACTATTTATTGAAATATAATGATGTAACAATAACATATATATATATATGGAATTGTCTTGCTTTTTGTTTTATTTGAGAGACAGACAAACAAGGTATCTGGCTGGAGCAGTCTTTCTATGTAACTCAATTTTTCAGAGAGTAAGGCTTCTTCTGGAGAGGTTTAAGTTCTTGGAGAGATTTCTTTTCTTATTCTCCTGTCTTTGGTATGGACATTGATATCTTCTCTCATCTAACCCTAAAAACATCTATTTTTATAGAGGATTACCTTGAAAAAAACATTCCCAATTGGCTAACCAATCACAGATCATTTTGTATTCTACTACTTTTTGACTAGTCAGCCAATCAAATGAGCTGAGCTACATCTGAGGGAAAAGTATCCCTTCCATGTATCAGATCTTAATTGGTCATCCAATCAAACTACAAATTAGGGGCTTGGTTAATTAAGAGTCCCAGTCCATTCCTTATGGGGGAGCATATCTTTTCATATTAACTAAAACAAAAATCAAAGATCTGATTTATCTATTCAAAGATTTGACCTTTTAACCCCAACAGATAGGGAAGAGTTAGTTTGGATGTCATGATTTAAAATGAATCAATACACTGACAAAACCCCAAACCTGTTTACTTTTTGTTTTGACAATTTGAAAGTTTAGTTAGTACTAATCCCTCACTGACCTTTTGAATTGACTTTTGAATTTCTTTCAAAGTCAATAAGTCTTTTTTATGTTGTTATAAAAGGAAAATTACATTTTCCTAAATAAAAAAAATGCATCATGCTCTCCATAAGCTTTTAGTACCAGTGAATTCCTCATATTGTTATGACAGCTTTATTCAGAGAATTTGAACTCAGATCATCATATCCATTTCCTACTATGAACACATACACTTGTATATATGCAGGAGTGAATATTTCCTACTTCCAGGCCTTGGGCCACTCATGGACTGGACATAAAAATATTGCCAGACTGTATGTTTCCAGGGCACATAAAAAAGTGTGATAATAAAATTGAAGTCTTAAGTCGCAGATCAGCTTTATCTGAACATACCTACTTAGACTGGGAAAAGTAGAGGAGTGGTTCACGCACAAAATACCTATGGCCACACACACACACACACACACACACACACACACACACACACACAACACACCCACACTGTTATATCCAGGCCTCTATGTGGATATACACATATATACACACACATATACATAAGTATGGTCAACTTGCAACCATATACACCTGTATACATGCACATATACATACATACATGTACCCACACCTACTCATAGGTCCACAATGATATGAATATATACATATATATGCACATGCATATGTCTAGCTCTACTACCAGATCAAAGGTACATAGTGTCACATAAGTTACTTGAAACTATATAATTGTTTGCAAATCATTGAAGTTAGAAAAGAATATTTGAAACCATTTAACTGTGTTAACAAATGATTATTATAAAATAGGAATAATTACTTTAAACCATATAGTTATGTATAAATTATGATTATTACTGTCAGATTGGAAACTCTTTTCTGGGGCTTAGAATACACTTAATGCATCCTCTGCTAAGAGGTAAGTCCCGCTCCGAAAATGAAGTTTCTGGGGTATGAGACTGTTAAAAAGATGATCACCTAATAAATCTATTCTTTATACACCCCTGTCTGGTAAATATGGGATCATCCCATTCACCATAAATGCTGGGTAACACAGCTAGTTGCAAGGAAAAGAAAAAAAAAAGAAAGAAAGAAAGAAAGAAAGAACGCAATTCAACAAGAGACCAAGTATGGAACTTTGTTTTTCTCAACTAGATGAACAAAGCAAAAGAAAATGAACACTAAGTGAAACACATTAAGTGAAACAGATACTAAACTTCATCTGGTAGTGAGGCTTCTGTTCTGGAGCATTGAGAAGTTTGGAATACACCTTCATTGCCATTACTCCTAGGTCCACTCTAACCCAGAGTTGTAGTATCTGTTAGGGTCCCATCTATGGCTCAAATAGATCTGTTTGAAAATTATTAGAATTTGATAGGAATACTTGATACTGTATAACTGTGTAAATTATTTGTATTAAGAATAGTTACAACAACTTATAATTGTTTATTAAGGATTATTATTATTAGTTACTTGAAACCATATAACTAGGCGCAGACAAATAATTATTATCAAATAGAAATAGTTGGAAACATAATTGTGTATAAATTATTAGTATTAGAAAGGAATAAATTAAAGCATACAACTGTGTATAAATTATTTGCATTAGATAGGAATACTTAATATCATATAACTGTGTGATTAACATTTGACAGAATGATGAATAATAAATTAACATTGATCAACTGATTTTTAATCAGGGTTGCTAACTTGAAAAATGAAATAATCAATCTCATTATTTTCTAAACATTCTCTGTAAACAGGTTTTTGGCCAAAATGAATATGAATGTAATACCACAGTCCCATTACTCCCCTTGTCCTTGTGATGATTTCTCATTTGTTAAAATCAAAACCAGACATTTTGTGAACCATTAAGAACATACGAGATTTGACAAATCAACAGATGGCATTGTCAATTGAAGACTTCCAGCACTGTTTCTCAGGATGGGAACAATGTCTTTGTTGGTAGGTGGCTACCCAACCAAGTGAAGTATTTTGAAGGAAATCAAGTTGATTTGTAATTAAGTTGATAATAACTTTTTTTTTTACATAATCAGTCACATTACAGAAATAGATGAAACTTATAGATGAGCCATGACAAGCAGTTCTCAAACCAATCATGTTTATAACAATGATAACAAAGGAGTGCATTTATCAGATGGACAATGTTAGATGTGGATCAGATAAAACAGAATTAACTTTGATAGTTATTTTCAGAAGTTATTTCGTATATCATTGTTTTGAGTAACTGAGGCAAATTTTGTATTTCAAACACTAAATTCCTTTTCCTCCTCTAAAGGGAGAGTCCCCATGGCATAGTGGCTAACGGGTTGGATTGTGTCATCATAGTAAGTGATTTTTTAACTTGAGTCATGCTAATACATTCACTTTAGGACTAATACTCTTAGGAAAGGCATGAACCCCCTAATCTGCCAGCTATGGTTTAATTAGTATCATTACTTAGTTTGGTTTAGTTTGTTTCTATGGAATATCAACCATTGTAGGTTATTTAATGCCAAATCCTTTTTACATGTGTATATTAAATATATGATTTCTAAACAAATTTTGGAGATAACATTTTTAAATGAACCTAGGTTCATTTTTTTGCACACAGTTAAATGGCTTCACTTATTTCTATTGAATACAAATAATTCTATTTACTATGAATCATTTGTTTGCACACAGTTAAATGTTTTCAAGTATTATTAATTAACACTAACAATTCAATTAAACATCGGTGATTTGTTTACACAGTTAAATGATCAAACAGTTCTATTTCAAGCAATTCAGTTTAGCATTAGTCATTTGTTTGAACTCAGTTTAAATATCAAAGTTCTATTTGATCCATAGATAGGACCCTATCAGGTGCTACCACTCTGGACCAGAGTGGACCTGGGAGTGATGGCAATGAAAGAGTACTTTGCATTCCCCAAAGCTCCAGCATTACAGGAGCCTCACCATCAGATAGTTTTGTGTCATATCCAGGACACTTGTTGGGGGAGTCTTACTCCACTGCAGAGAGGCAGTCGGTGTATTCTCCAGCCCAAGCAGACTGGACCATAGTATCATCACTGTTCTTTTACAAGGATGGCTTTGACATGAAATAACCCATAAAGGTTGATATGCCATTAAACAAAGAAACCAAACTAAACCACATCCTTACATATATTTCTTTTTATCTTGCTTTATACTTAGTTTTTTTTCCATAAATAAAATTACTTTTGTTAGCCATAAACTATTCCTGTCTTATATAAAGGTATACATATGATTATTTACTAGGCTTTGCTTAGTTTCCTACAAGGCCAGAAGTATAGGACACCTAGAAAGAATTGAACTCATTGGCAATTATCTCTTTGCTAATCATAATACCATTTAATGTGTTCAAAATCAACTGAAATAAAGGTTTAACATATCAAGCATAAAAGAATGAACATGCACGATTCATACATCTAAAAGTGAGGCATCTTTTTATTAAGTTTCATTTATAAAGGTTCTTTAATAGCTCAAAACCAAGTAAAAATCTGACAACCCTCCCACAGAATTTGTAGCTTCTGGGACAAATTTTCAGACCAAAAATGTTCACTGTAACTCCACCTATGGCTTATTTAAGAACAATAAAAAGATAACATCTCTTTAGTGAATCTTGTTAATATCACCCATGGATTTGTGAGTGTATCCATAGAGACACCTTGTGAGAATCACAGAGTCCATCTTGGTCTCTTTTGCCTCTGTTCTTTGAACAGTAGAGAAGTAGTCTCCTCAATGGATGCTATCTCTCAATTCATCACTGAAACATAAAGCCCACTTAGCTATTTTCACCAAAATCTCAAGACTTTTGACCATTTTGTGTACCTTTCATAGCTGCTTGTTCATAGAACAATGTGAATATTTATCTGTTGGGACATGTTTGGTTGTTTTTTTTTTTTTTTGCTTAATGGCATAGCAACCTTCATAGGTTATTTAATGCCAAAACTAGCCTTGTAGAAGAACAATAGTGATATTATTCAACTCATAGTTGGCAGTATAAGAGAGTTCATGCCTTTCCCAAAGTTATTAGTCCCAAAGTGAATGTAACACCATGACTGGAATTTAAACTTGTTTACTTCCAATATGTTTGTGTATTCTTGTTGATACTTCTTGTATGTATATTATGTATGTATTAAATATTTCTATGTGTGTAAATGAGCTTATCATGTCTTTCCTTCTATTCATTCTTTGTTAGTATAACAATGGATTGTTAGTGTAATTTCTAACTACAGAAGACATTTTTCAATATTTCTCATTCAAAAGGGAAATTACTGTCAAGACAGTTTTCAAAAACTAAGCCAACTAAACAATAATCTCTTTTTAGAATAAATTGCCTAATCAAATCAAAAACAGCTACAGCAGAGACAATTTTAAGATTAAATTTGATGATTTTAGAAAATATGGTATTACTTAACAGAATTTTATCTGTATATAAAAACTGTGTAAATATTCACAGTGAATGGAGTAAATTTTGTTGTTTAAAGGTTGATATGAGAAGTTAGTAAAAAGCAGAGATGTCCAAAGCAGAGAGGCATAACAAACAAACAAATAATAATCAATCAAATAACTAATTATAATTCTTAGTAAACAATTACAGTTTCTATAAGTAAGTTTGGTTTGGTTTCTTTGTTTAATGCCATATCAACCTTTGTGGGTTATTAAACACCAAAGCCATCCTTGTAGAAAAACATTAGTAGCAGTATTTAACGTATGGCTGGGGGTATAAGTAAGTTAATACCTTTCCCAAGGGTATTAGTCTGAAAGTGAATGTAATAGCCATGACTGGAGTTTGAACTCATTTACTATGATGTCATAGTCCAGCACATTAACCACTACACCATAGGGAGTTTCTATATGTAAATATCATTAATACAAATTAATTAATACTTTTAATTAATTAATTAATTAATACTTTTAAAGGCTTCAACTAACCATATCTCACATTAATAATTCTATTTAATCATAATCATTTGTTTGCACACAGTTATATGGTTTCATGTATCCCAATCCAAAATGGCCCCTTGTGACATAGTGGCAAATGTACTAAACTGTAATATCATAGGAAGTGATTTCAAACTCCAGTTGCGATATTGTGCTCATTTTCAGACTAATACATTAGGGAAAGGTATGAACCCTCTTATCTCTCTAAATAAATAATATCACTTCTGTCCTACAAAGATGGCTTTGGCATTGAATAACACATGAAAGTTGATATGCCATTAAACCAAACCAAACCAAACCACATCAATTCAATATTAATAATTTTCAAAAAGATCTATTTGATCCATAGATAAGTCACAAACATGTATTACTTCTTTGCATCTTTGTGGATCTGGGAGTAATGACTCTGTAAAGATTCTCCACAGTCCCCCATATCTCTAGAACTGGAGCCTCACCATCAGATGCAGTTTAGTGTCATACCTTGGACACCTAAATATTCACAGTGAATAGAGTTACGTAATTAAGACTATATAACAACCCAAATTTAACTTTTAGTGTTCAAAATAAATTGGGTGCAGAGTGATGAAACTTGCAGCTTTTCTGAGCTTTTCACCAAGTTTTATTTAAATAGGTTCTTTATTTTTGCAAACAAAATAACTATTTATTGCTTCATCCAACTGATGGATGTGAAGGGATTATATCCCCTGTTTTCTAAATAATACTTCTAATGGCTGTTAGGTGGTGTGACCAAAGTAGCATATAAAACAGTGTGGCTAAGTCAATCTCTTTCTCTTCGGTCCTCTCTTGACAACAAGAAGCACATAAGTGTGTGTGTTTTCTGACTGGAACTACTCTCATCCCAACAAACCTCATATCATACCACTCATGGTACCATGATTTGATAAAAGTCTTGACACAACTTTCATTTTATTTAGGACTCTTAACTTATATCAAAAGACTCTTCAACTGCATAATAAGACTTTTTTCTATGAGGAACTCTTTTCTCTGATGCTTTGGCTGACAAGGGAGTTAATCAACAAGCAAATGTTTGTATATATGCAGGAGTGAATATTTCCTACTTCCAGGCCTTTTGAAATTTTGAAAGTTTTAGGATAAAAGATGTTATGCTGAAAGGAATAATGAAAGGGGTATTTATTCGGTTCCTCACAAAGCCGAAATGTGACATTAAGTCGGTTTAATGTAGAATTGCCCAGTAGGAAGCAAGTCTCCCAATGGTCAAAGAATAATAATTAGGTCAGTTAAATTGACAAATAAAGTTAATACTCAGATAACTTTTCTCCTTCCGCAAACCACAAGCCTTATTTTACAATTATGTATTGAAAAAACAAACGATAAAACTTTTTTTTTTTTTTTTGACTCTTTAATAAACTAATTAGAACATATCTTCCGAATTCTCACTGAAATATTTCAGTTGAATAAAACTTCCCCACGGGAGCCAAGTGTTCTATTGCATTAACAGTTTGGACACCTTATGTAATAGTTAAAAAGCAAGATTATCAGACTATTGTTAGTGAGTTCGATTTTCACTGGGTGTCCAATACTTCCGGCCTTGTGCCACAACTAAGCTAAATTTGTTAAATAAATACTGTATTAACTACCTTAATAATATGAGATACTTAAAAGAAACAAAAGAAAAAAAAGAAAAAAACTCTTCCTTACCTGACGAACCGATTTCAAATTTGAGATGTCCCAGCCTCCCCGCACCGCCCAAGAAGAGTATCCATCTTATAGACCCTTCTCAATTGTATGATAATAATCTTAATTGTGATTTTGACCTCAATTTAATGTGCTCGTTCATTCATAATATTGTGCAATCTGATTTATTTATTCTGTCAGTCCGTAGTCAGTCAGCCACTCACTACTTACCAGTCATTAGGAGCGGAAGGTGAAATTGAGAACTGCGATCACTTACAATTTTTTTTTCGATAATTCGCTGACTCATTTACTTATATTGAGGGTAAAAAAAAAAAAATCAAAAATCTCCCCGATATCACTTAAAATAAATAAATAAATAAAATAAAAAGAAGAGCTCGTTTATCTAAACTTACAATTCACTTCAAATGACCACAGACGGATTTTTGGAATTCTGCGGCTCACCTTTTTGGGTAAGTTGACTTAATTTGAAAAAAAAATGGTTTTTGCTCTTAATGTGCTTATTTAGTGGTAAAAATAAACAAATAATTTATAATTACATTTATTTTTTAATGTTTTTTTCTTTGTTTTAGAGATATCATCACAGAAAAACTATATCCCCCCCTAACAAAACCCCTAAACTATTTAAACAACTTGACTGAAGATAGAATTTTTTACGATAAAGTTGTTAGAAATCACTTTTCTTTAATTTAAAAAAAAAAGTTTTAGTTTATAACTAAACAAGTTATAGTTAAAAATACAAAACCTGCATAGACCATTAGTGATCGTGTGAGAAAAAGATTAAAAAGAAATAAAACCGACGAACGAATTGTAGCTCGTTGAAAGAAAACATTTTAATTACACTTTTTAGCAAAAAATAAAATGAGGGGGAAAACAAAACAAAATCTAAAAACTAACTACGAACACTTGTGGTTTGTGAATGGAAATATCATACGCACAAATATTTGTCTATTTTCACATAAATCTTCATCGTCGCGCTATTTTGGAGAAGTAACCCCCACCGCCTCAGTAAATTATGTAACCAGACGTAAACAAATATTTGAAATTTCGAATTTCTGTGATCCAGATATACTGTTGGGAAATCTTTTAATTTTAAGGATACCTTGTCGGCCGAAATTATAGTCAATGTCTTCTTTCAGAAACTCTTCCCTAACGTAACAGCGTCCCATTGCATCATACGTATTCGTCAATGTCTGGGGCGTCCAAGAAGGAGGAATCCCGAAAATATTAAGACACTTTGTCTCTAGTAATTTTTCCAGATGTCGACAAAACAACTTGTGATAACTCTTCCTACAGAACTAAAATGCTTAGTACAACAAGCTCACCAAACCACTATGGACTTTAACGGTAGTATTTTTAATTCTTACTCTTATGAATTTTTTTATCTGGACTCATAGCCAACAGCACATTAAACTCTGTCCAGACGAACTTTCGGGAGTTCAGATGTGCCATTTTTTTTTCCAAAAATATTTACTTTTCTGTATTTTAATATTCCTCTCGTGCACCCATTCAAACTCAACGGGGAATTTTTTTTTAGTATTTTTAAAATCTAAAATTTTTATTTGGACTAATTAAACTCTCAAACTCTGTAATTTTTTTTTCTCTGTAAAAGAACGTAAACGATTATCTGGCATTTTATAAGGGAAGAGGGGTTCACTTTTATATGTTGATTGAATGTGGAATGATCTCCCATTTCCAGAACAGTTAGCATTGGAAAAGACAAATAACCAGATGGTGTGCACATGTAGGATTTTGCCCCCTTTTTTTCTTCTTTTTGAAAAAAAAACAACAAAAAAAAAAAACACGCGCACATTAACTCGGCCTTGTTTTCTATCATGTATATTTGTACCTTTTCGAGTTAGACTTGACTAAATTAGCGATAAATTATTTAAAAGAAAATGACTGCTGTACTTCGTTCAAACATACTTCAGAACAATTTATTTCTGCTTAAGATCTCGATTTGTGACTTAAAAAAATATACGTTGTGTAATAAAAAAAATGGTTACGTCTAAATCAAATGAAAATGTCTGCCCTATTATTTATTCATTGTTGTGAGAAGATATGGATTCAAGGGGGTTAGCGCTAAGTGAACTACAAACGGTCTTGTTCAGGATTTGAACTCTGGTCACCGATTCCATTTCCTAAGGCGATAACCAATTCGTTAAGTGCGTCTCCTTGATACTCGTTGCAGCGGCGACCCATGATGATATTGACACTTCTATTTAGGAAGAAGTAAGTAAAGTTGGCGACCGTAGTCGAGGATGACCCGAAGGATCCCTTTTCAATAGCTACTAAACTGAGGTATAGAGGAAGGCGCTACTCCTTTCCTTGAATTGCTCCACTTTTCCCTTGATACGTACCTATTAATGCTGAGTGTTAAGCAAGGAGGTATTAAGTACCATTCATTTTTTTTTTTTTTTTTTTTTTTTTATCTTTGGTGTGACTTGACCTGGCTGTGAACCTCGGTCTCCCGGGCAATTGGCGAACACTACTCATTAATGAAATTCATTATTTCACTTCTTTTCTATCAAGAATTTAAATGACAAAAAACGTAGACTCAACAAATTTCTCATTTGTAAATTACAATAATATTATTGCGTTACGTCTAGATTTTAAATTGAAAAAAATTAAGAACGTATTATGTGTATTGACCTTTAAAAAATATCACTATGGTGTGCCGTTATTTCCTTTTATATCAAGAATTTAGATTTAAAAAAAAAGTTGACTACGCAAAATTATAAATTTGTGCATTATAATTATTTGTTTGGTTAGTCTATTATGGCTTATGAACCCTTGTGGGTTATTCAATGCCAAATCCAATTTTTATATATAATGTGAAAGCAAATTGTTGGTAATTTTATTTTTTAAATGAATTGTTAGAGATCATTTGTTTGCACACAGTTGAATGGTTTCAAGTATTGCTATTTAACACTAATAATTTTATTTATCAAGTATTCCTATATAATATAAACAATTCGCATACAGCTTTAGGGTTTCAGATAACTAATAATAATTTTTAGTAAATGATTGAACGGTTTTATTTGACCCATGAATGGGCTTAAACAAGTACTATCAATCCAGGTCTGAGTGAACCTGGGAGTAATGGCAACAAAGGAATATTCCACATTTTCCAGGACTGGATCTTCCCCATCAGATACCATTTAGTGTCATACTCAGGACACTTGTTGGGTGAATGGAGTCGATCATACACCGCCTGCACCTCTACTGAGGGATATTCTTTAGCCTCAGCCCACCAGGCTTGTAATCTACTGCTTTATTTATAAATTATACATGTTCCTGAAATAATGTGAAAGTGACTCCCCCTTCATTTATAAAATGTAAGTAAGTAAAGTTGGCGACCGTTGTCGAGGGCGACCAGAAGGCTCTCTTTTCAATAGCTACGACAACGAGTTGGAGGGGAGGGCTCTACTCCTTTCCCTGGATTTCTCCACTTTACCCTTGATACGTACCTTATATTGCGGAGTGTTAAGCAAGGTGATATCAAGTACCACTTTTAAAGTCTTTGGTATGACGCGACCTGGGATTGAACCCAAGTCTCCCGGACCATTGGCGAACACTCTACCCATTTAGTCAATGAGCCGGTTTTATAAAATGTAAAGTTTATTTATTTATCTATTTAATTCTTTTTTTGTTGTTTGTTTTCGAAAAAAAAAATTGCGGTGAGTTTGAGATTGTAAAATTAGTTCAAATCGGAAAAGAATTAGAAAATTGAACAATTTTACCTTTTTTTTTTTTTTTTTTTTTTCATTGTTCAAAGAAAAAAAAAGAATTCCTTAACTTTCCTATGAAACTTTTAATACTTTTACAATTTACCATTTTTCAAATTATTCAAAATTAAAAATTGTTTTCCTTGATCATGTTATAGTCATTTTAAATGGATTTCATTACGAAGTACATCTTTTTAAAAAAATTCATATTGTTTCATTAAAAAAAATCACAAATAGAGAGCTTAAGCAAAAATTAGTTCTTTTGAAGTAAATTTGAATGAACCACAACTTTCATTTTCTTCTAAATAATTTATTACTTAGTCAAGTCTTCTTTCGATTTGTGAGGTCCCTTCTGACTGTTTCAAAAATGTCTGTAATTAATAAAAACAAAATGTTTGAAACGAAATTATATAGTCCTTGAGTAGTGTAGTAGTTAACGAATGGACCATTGTTTGTAAGTATGATTCTCACTGAGTGCTCATATTTCTGGTCTTGTTCTAATTATCTGTATTTAATTGAAGCTATCTTATTTTTATTTTAATAACTCAAATGATATTCTTAAACTTGAACGATTTTATTATATATATATTATTCCAGTTAAACCCTTTTCCGTATTATCAAGCATTGTTCAAAGAAATGTAATATATGAATTAAAATAGACGTTTCATAATAAAATTCGATAAGTCCTGCTTATCCCTTAAAAAAAATACTGTTTCTATTCTTTCAATTGCAATATCAATCAGGCCCTAGCTTAACAAAAACGAAACCTGTTAAAAGTTTAATGAAAATAGTGATTTGTAATAGAATTCTATTACAGTAAAACAGTTACAAGAAATATTTTCAGTTATTAATACTGAATTATGAAGATAAGGTAAGACAGATGCTAAAATTTAATGTCAGTTTTTTTTAATTGTTGAAAAGTTGATTTCATACGAAGGTCTGATACTCCCTGAGACAATTTTAGACGCGGGTATTTCAATGCTCCAATGTCCAAAGCTTTGATACGATTACTTGCTATTTCATTTGGCTATATATGATTTTGAACGATAGAAATAAGTGATATTGATTTTTTTTTCTCTCCTTCTGTGAAGGAAGATGTTAAGGAATCGTTAACTTTTAAAAACTTCTCGTGAGCTGCATGTTGTTGGAGAAGCTCTCAAAGTAGTGTGACGAACAAGAGTCTCTTGGGTTTAAAATTCATCTTTCCCTTTCGATCGATTGCAATACGTCGATTAGTTCAGTCTGTCCGACTATTTACCCATTGCTGGAGAGTAAATAGTTGATTTCATACCTCTGCTAAGGGTATGAACTCTGAAATGCAAACGGCCTCGTTGAGGACTCTAATTCGAATCGCCTTGTCCATTTCCTACAACGATAACATTACACTACGAACGCCTCCTTGTGTGTGCATATGGCCCACTATCCAAACGAAACTAAAAAAAAAAAAAAAAGCCCAATAAAACGTGGTCGTTGTACAATAAAAAATCTATGTGTATATATTTACCGATCTTCGCAAGCAGGGTGTGGCACAAGGTCGATTTTTAACTGAAGAACCGTTGGTTTGTATTCGGTTTTCCTTCAAGTCTGTGTGTGTGTTTTCACTAACGCAAATAAATCCAGTCTACACTATGTACGCATAGCCAGAGGGAGAACAGATGGATTCATGGCTTTTTCCAAGGTCTTTTGTACGAAGTGAAACACAAAAAAAAACCTTGTCTAAGATTTGAACTCGGGTCACTGATTTCAATTTCCTAGGATGATAACGTTGAAACTAGACACTCCTCTGTATGTATCTTTGGGAAATGAACAGCAGTAATTGTCGCTTTATGTAAGTGTTTGAAATTTCACATGTTGAATTGTTTATGCTGTGACAACTGATTGTTGGCTACTCTGACACTGCTATCGTCTATTTGACTATTCACCCCTTTTTTTTCGATTCTATTATTTTTTTTTTATTACTAGAGGTTAGCTTGACATTGTTTTAAAATGAAGAGCTGGTGAATTGTGATTGGCCCTGTAATCAATTTACTTGTCATGCAACCTGTTCTCAATTATGTCCTTGAGTATCACTTGGAATCATATAAATATTTAAATTCTGACTCCTAATAATTCCTTTTTATCTTGTGTGACCAAACTTAATGGCTGGGTGCCAGACTAAAAATTCATTATCATCTTTGATTAGTTGATTTGGAGGATGTAGTATCCATATGTCCTTGGAGAATAAAGCAATTTCCTGTCTAATTTACAACTGAATGATAATTTTGTGAGGATTTGCATTTGTGCTGAACCTCATTTCTTGATTACCCAAATTCTCTTCATAGTAGCAATATCTACGAAATTTGAATTAGCATCTTTTTTTCTTCCTAAATAAAAGCATCAATATCATTATATGTTACTATTAAAACCCCAATGGATTGGCAGGTTGCCTACTATTCTATAGAAGCACCTACACAACTAATTATGCAAGAAATATATACTTACAGTGATGTATATTCTCACAAAAAATGTCTAACCTCAGAGAGCCATTTTCTAGATGGCACCTGCTCCATTGTCTAAGAGAGGTAAAACTTTGGTTTCTGTCCTGACACCTGATAGCATGAAAATATTTTGCTCCTGCTCACTGGGAGGCTCAATTCCTGGGGTAGGGGAGAGAGTTTGTGTTTATCTGATCTTTTGTTGCATCCTGCTACTGAAAGGCTAGCGGGTAGGTAAAGTCTTCAAAGTTCATAGATGCATCTTGGAGGCACACTGGGTTTCATCATTAGTGATGTTCCTGGGTTCATCAGGGGTTTCGGGTATTTCAACATCGGAACCTCTTGCCCAGGTGACTCGGCTAGGATTGATCATGTCCCAATAGTAACTCTATGGACTTGCTCCCTTTTTTTTTTTTCTAATTCAAAACCACCTAGTGACTTTTTCTGCAGAATTTGTTTTAATGGTCCTCTTTTTTAGGAACTCTTGTTGTACCAAATTTAGTGAAGAACCTGCAGAACGAAAACCTTATAAACCCTCCACAGTTCATTTTCATTGGTTCACAAAGGGTTTGTTAGACCTAATTTCTGAACTGTTCTACCAATACTTGGTATTTGATAAGACTCCACTCATGAGTTTACTCCAAATGTTTCCCTCAGATCACTGATAGTTCAAACATGATCACCTGGTTGGTTGTGTCAAAAAAGATGCAAGGATCATTAAATAAGTTTTCAGACTTTTTTCGTATGGGCACTTTTATTGATAGTACACACATGAAACTCTAGTTCCCTTCGAAGTAATCTCCAGCTGCAAATGCACTTGTACCATTCAAACAACTTCTGGAAGGCCCCATGGAAGTCCTCTTGTGTGGTCATGTCAATGACCTTTGTCACAGTCTCTTTCATCTCCTCAATTGTCTCATAACGACAGCTTGTGAGCTTAGGAAATAAGCAAAAGTCACAGGGAGCAAAGTCTGGACTGTAGGGAGGGTGAGGAACTGTCTTGATGCCCATCTTGGTCAAATAGTCTGTGACAAGGATGGAGTTGTGGACTGGTGTATTGTCCTGGTGGAAATGCCTCTGAACTGATTTGAAGAGTGCTGGCCTCTTCTGACGGAATCTCTTCCTGAACTCCCTTAAAACCTCAACATAGTAACCCTAACCCTTTGGCCAGTCAACTCTGGTCTATTGACTTCTTTACTCCTCCCACACCTCTCATCATTAGACTCTGTGTCTTCCTTGAATCTCTTATGCCTCTCAAAAACTGATGCTTGATTAATGCAAGATGGTCGAAAAGCAGTCTGAAGCATTCCATATGTTTCTGTGGAATTTTTCCAAGTTTAAAACAGAATTTTATTGCATATCATTCTTCTAAAGTGTGCTCACGTCCAGATTGCATTTTTGAAATTCACCAGCTGTGACAATCAGGCTTTAGTAAGGTGTATTCTAATTCCTGCTGTAGCTGTTCATTTGAACCTGAAATGATAAAAATTGGTCTGTCACCTCATAACATACTGAATTTTCAAGAGTCTACGACAATTTTAAATGCCTGTACATAAAAAGTTTGGAAACTTATTGAATGCACCACGTAACTGTCTGGACAGTGTTGTTTGTTTGATGTGATCAGGAAATTTCAACTGTTTTCCAAAATCCCTTTTCAGGTGCTATGGCTTAGCATTCTCTCCAAAGGAGTATGACTAACCCCCTCTTAACTGTACTCGGTGGTGAAGCTCTTGTTCTGGTTTGGTTTCTTTTATTAAATGGCGTATTGACCTTGGTTATTTAATGCCTAAGACACCCTTGTAGAAGAACAGCAGTAATACTATTAAATTGATAGCTGGGGTGATAAAGGGGTTCATACCTTTCTCAAGGATTTTAGTTTGAAAATGACCATAATAGTGCGACTGAAGTTCAAATGGTTTATGATGCTGCAGTCCAGCATATTAGCCATAGAAACTCCTCCTCCAAATCCACTCTGACCTGGAGTAGTATTGCTATTAGGGTCTTATCTATGGGTCAAAGAGTTCTTTTTGAAAATCCCCCTTTATTTTGATTGTTGGTTGTTTGGTTTTTATGGTATATCAACCTTTGTAGGTTATTTAATGCCAAATCTGTTCTTATATAAATAATCAGTTCTATTTCAAACAATTCAGTTTAGCATAAGTACAAAGTTTAATTGTCAAAACCATTTCTATTTCAAGCTATTCAGTTTAATCAAACAGTTCTATTTCAAACAATTCAGTTTAGCATAAGTATGCAGTTTAGTTCTATTTAACCCATAGATAGGGCCCTATCAGGTGCTACTACTCTAGGGCCAGAGTGGACCTGGGAGTGATGGCAATGAAGGGATGTTCTGCATTCCCCAAAGACCCAGCATTACTGGAACCTGACTATCAGATTGTTTAATGTCATATTCAGGACACTTGTTGGGAGAGAGGTTTTACCCTTCTGTAGAGAAGCAGCCTCAGCTGACTGGGCAACTGTATTTTGAAAGTTTGGGGAAAAAAATCAGGAAAACGATAATATAAAGATCTTTAACTAAGGGCAAAGGAAGTTAGAGAAATGGTCTTAATTGAATGAGTTAAAATCCTGGACAATGCTATGCTATTTGTATTTCACTTCAAGTCTAATACCCTTGTAGAAAGGCACAAATTCATCTCTTCCGCACTCCACCTCCTCAGTTAAGGCCTAAATAAGGCAGACTGAGCTCTCTGGCTTTATTGGTAGGCAAACCAATTTAAGAAAAAGAAAAATTCCCTCTTTACAACCAGAGGTTATATGTGAATCTCACTGTGTACTAAGCTATGGTATTTGTACATAGACCAGATAAGCAGGGAAAAATAGAGAAAATTAACGAGATAGTACATATTTACCAACCCCTCCACTAAGACAGGATATGACACAAGGTCAATTTTTTAAGCGGAGTTTAACAGGTTTGAATTCAGAGTTTCCCTTCTCCTAGACTAGTTGCCTCACCAAGGCTGAAGAACCTAGTCTGCCCTACTATTTTACCCAAGCCTGGAGGGAGAATTGGATTCATACCTTTCCCAAGGGTATTAGTGCAATGTGAAATGCAATCAGTCTCCTCCAGGATTTGAACTCTTGTCGCCGTGTCCATTTCCTACAATGATAACCATTACACCACAGGCAACTCCACAAAGGAGAGTACAGTTTTAAAAAAATTTTATTTTTTTATTTTTTTATTTTATTTCAAATTACTCTTAAGTTAGTCTTCTTGAAACAGGTAAAATTTATTACTGACAATATAAATATCTAAGTGAAAGCAATAACCACTGTCAGCAAGAGAAAATGGATTATCAATTTCCTTGTACCATGTATGATTATATGGATTTGTAAATGTGTGTATGCATACTTGTATCTCCAAGATACCCTGGTTGGTTTTGAACTAGAAGTAGGTCAACTTTCTCATTGACATGATTAGTCAACTTCCAGAAAGGCTTGTATGTATATATATATATATATATTGGGGCAATAATGCGTATGCATGTAGAGAAGAGCATGATTGTATGAGTATATATGCATGTAGGTATTGCATATAAGTATTATGAGGGTGGGCTGAAAAGTTCATCTGATGATGTCATATTTACTGTTGATGATTGTTGAAAAATTAACCTCATTTGGTTGCAGCCCAGTTGGCCGGGGCTGTAGAATACACTGACTGCATCTCTACAGTGTCCTGGATATGATACTAAAAAACCTGATAATGAGGCTCCAGTAATACTGAAACTTTGGGGAATGCAGAGTACCTCTTCATTGTCATCGCTCCTTGGTTCACTATGACCTGGAGTGGTAGCATCTGAAAGGACCTTATCTGTGAGTCAAATAGAACTGTTGGACATTTAGACTGACCACAAACAAATGGCATGCTAAATTGAATTGTTTGAAATGGAACTGTTTAGTCATTTAACTGTGTAAACAAATGACTTTTTTCTTAGATGAATTTTTAGTGATATAGCAATATTTGGAACCATTTAACTGTGTGCAAAAGAATGAGCTTAAGTTCCTTTAAAAACATTAGCAACAAAATGCTTTTATAACACATATATGTGTAAAGAGGATTTGGCATAAAATAATCTAAAATGGTTGATATGCTATAAAACCAACCATTTGGTCCATAAAAGTATCTTGGTCAGCTTATGAACTTTTCAGCCAGTGTGTGTGTGTGTCTCATCGTCAAGGAATGTTGGTAGTATGGACTCTGTTAATTCTCTCTTATTATCTGCCTCTATCAACTACTGCTCTTGGCAAGTCCTCTCGACGGCATCTAAAGTCCACACAGCTGATGAATGTATATTTTTGCTGGTCAACTAACACTGGTATCTTCCTGGATAGACATCTATAAAACATTATTTATGAGTTCATCCTTGCTTCTCCATCAGTGCAAGCATGTTTTGCTCACCTTATTTGAATGGTTTGTAAGATGAGCGGCAAGTGGCCGTACAGCTACTGAAAAGAATTGCTAAACAAGTAAGGGAGGTTGGCAGATTTTAATTGATTATAAAATAGAAGGAAAAGGATTTCTTAGGAGAGATGAAAAGGTTAAATAGTATTTAAAAAAAATTTTTTAATCTTATTTTATTTATTTTTTTATTAAGTCCATAAAAAAGCCTTTGGCACAAATATGGTCATATGTCAGTAGATGAAGATATTGTGGTGTTTTTTATTTAAAATTTTAAGTTATTTAGTTCTGGGATCCATACAAGGAAAAGCAGTTTTTCCAGAAGTCTAGGCCTTATATATTCAAGGTAGTAGTCAGCAGTTGGGCATTGTGGTGATGAAGACCAGTGGCAGTTGGATTGTTTATTGGGGGTTCCTCCCTTGCCCACTATCCAAGATAGTTAGTCATATGACTCAATCTGAGAAACCAGGCTTAGGTTCAATTGACCAGCTGAAAAGTAAAGTGCCACATTTACCCCCTCCATACCTAATAAAACCAGAAGGGTGAATAAAAATGTCAATACAAGTATATTCTTGGGTCTTTTTTTTCTTGCGTGTGTGTAGCTGACTTGTGGCTTATACAGGTTCAACAAAAACCTGTGTCCAACTAATCTTTTCTAAACAACGAAGAAATACCATATGAAATTGAGGTCATTTCACTGGTGAAACTGGGCAGACCATGAACAACACTACCACATATGCAAATCTTTGAGTTTGGTCGAGAGGATCACTTTGTTTGGATCATATTAAAACTGGCTTGTGAGACCACCTTATTAATTATTATCCATCGTTAGTAACTAACTAGACAGTTATAAATGGTTAGCAAGTTGATTTTTGTGTACTATTTCTCTAGTTTTATGAATTTGACTCTGTTTTCGTCTTATGTCAGACATGGCTAAATTCTTTTGTTATTATTATTGTTATTATTATTAGCATTACCCTATTTTATACTTGAAAATTTTGTGATATTGCTTTGCATCTTTGTGCATAGAGCACTGTCATGGTTTTACGAATTAAAAATACTTTTAGCATTAAATTTTAATCTATATAATATACTCACATGAGGGTGAGTCAAAAGTTCTACAATATTTTGGTAGCATGAGGCATGATTTTATTATATATATATATATATATATATATATATATATATATATATATATATATATATATATATATATATAATGAGGTATATCTTAAACTTTCTTTACAAGAATCTTTCTATAGCAGGTTTGAGAAGTCATGAAGGAGCACAGAGGAAATGTCAATAGAAAAGATAGCTAAGTCATTTGCCAGACATGCAATTGGGTTTGCAAGGATACATTTGGCCTGAAGAGTCATACACTTCCACAGGTACTCCTAGATAGCCTACTAGTATGAAGAAACAGCAGTCACTATCTATATTTACCAACCCTCCATACAAGTAGGATGAAACACTATATAATTTTAAAAAGAAATTTTTTATCAGAGTTTAACAGGTTTGAATTATTTTTTCTTTTAGACTGGTTGCCATACCAAGGTTAAAGAGCCCAGTTTGCCCTACTATTTATCCATAGTTGGCAGAAGTGTTGGATACATACCTTTTCCAAGGGTATTCATGCTATGTAAAATGCAAATAGCTTTGTCATGTATTAGTATACTTGTTGCCCTGTCCATTTCCTACAATGATAGCCATTACACCACATGTATGTTTATGTATGTGATTTTATATACATATATAAGTGCTTTTTATTCATAGGCATAACATTTTTTTTCAATAGAATCTGTAGTCTGAATGTTTACTCTTTATCAGAATAAATGTATTGAAATGTAAAACAATGAAAATTGTGAAAGTATAGAATTGGTACATAAAAGATTCACTTATTTCAATGCTGCTCCTCTTGAAAAGAATGGTTGGTGAAAAATTAAATTAAACAAATAAAAGTAAAATGAAGTTAGGTATTCAATAGAAAATTGTTGTTTGTTTGTGTGTTGCTGAAAGTTTTAATAAAAAGCAAAAACAACTGAATAAATTAAATGTTCATGGCATTCTGAAAACTAAGTCTGCAGACATTTGCAGTTGGATTCAGATTGGTTCACTGGTTGTAATTTCTGCTGCTTGTACCAAGGAATGGCGTGTACATTTTCAGAAGTGATATGGGTTTGTAGCTTTTTAAAATGATTTTCTTTGTTCAGTTGCAATCCACCAGCAAACTTTTTATCTATTTTATTTTTTCAATTAAAAAAAAATTGTCTTGTATATAAAACTTTGCTGAATTTACTTATGGGACCCTTGAACATGTTTTTAATATTAGTTTTTAAAGTCTCAGCGATGTAGAGTTTGGTAATGAATAATATGATAACATCCATTTTGTATTATGTACAACTACAAATGATAAAATCTTAATTTTCTTCTAAATAAAAGACACTAATCTTTTATGAAAGATTGTTTATTTATGACTGGTACACTTATATTTGTATGAAGTTAGCAATTGCATTTGAGGGCAATCCAAAGCCCCTTCCCTTTTCAATAGCTACTACACCAAAGTGTAGGAGAGGGTGCTAGTCTCTTCCCTGGATTGCTCCACTTATCCTTGAACCATACCTTATAATGCTGAGTGTTAAGGAGGCATCAAGTACCTTTTTTTTTTTTTTTTTTTTTTTTGTATGACTTGACTTAGTTTCTTATCACTAAACACTTGGTTGTGTTTACTTATTGGAATCTTGAGTCTGTTTTTTACTTTTTTTTTTCAAAAACATAAATTATCAGCCTTAAGTTTAATTTACAATGTAAATATAAGGCTAAACTAGACCCTTACTTTGCACACATCTAAGATGGAAAAAAATCTTTTCTCATTTTATAAAGTATAGTAACTGTTCTACTATGTGATAATATATAATTGAGACATGCCTTTAATGATATAAAAAGCTTCTAAAATTTTGGTGTGCACCCTTTGGGTGACCTACCCTATTCTTTCTGGAGAAATTTGACTATCCTGAAAACTTTGATTTGGTTAGTTTCAATATTGTAGAGTTTGGTAATAAATAATGTATAATAACATCTGTTTTGTATAATGTACTACTTGAAATAAAATCTTAACTTTGTATAAAAACAATTGCTTGTGGTATTTTTATTTGTCAGTGATACCCTTATCTATCTTGGCTAGTTTTATATTTATCTACCCCACCTCCCAGTTTTTTTTATCTCTCTCTCTCTGTCTTTCTCTGCTTGTTTTATCTCTCTTGCTCTCTTTCTTTCCCAGCTTTTATATCAATTGTTTCATCTTCATAGTGCATTGATATTACGCTCTGATATGCATATGAATAATCTTATCATTTTAGTTAGTTTAATATTTGTTTTGTCATATTTTCGTTGATTTATTTCCTAATGAGTTCCAACATATAGATCAGTTGACTCTCTCTCTCTCCTTTTTTTTAAATTATATATATATATATTGGGTTGGTTTGGTTTCTTTGTTTTATGGCATATCAACCTTTGCAGGTTATTTAATGCCAAAGCCATTCTCCTAGAAGAACAGTAGTGGTACTATTTAACCCATAGCTGGGAGGATAAGGGGGTTCATACCTTTCCTAAGGGTATTTGTTTGAAAGTGAATGTAATAGTGCGGCTGGAATACAAAGTCGCTTTATGATTCCACAGTCCGTCGCTTTAACCATTACACCACAAGAACTCCCCCCCCATATATTTGAGATTTAAAAACTGTTTCATTAACCATATTTACCAACCCCTCCGCTCGGGCAGGATATGACACAAGGTCGATTTTTAAGCGGAGTTTAATAGGTTTGAATTCAGAGTTTTTCCTTCTCCTAGACTAGTTGCCTCACCAAGGCTGAAGAACCTAGTCTGTCCTACTATTTACCCATAGCTGGAGGGAGAATAATTGGATTCATACCTTTCCCAAGGGTATTAGTGCTATGTGAAATGCATTCAGTCTCGTCCAGGATTTGAACTCGTATCGCCATGTCCAATTCCTATGACTGTTTCATTAACATTGATTTTTTTTTTTTTAAATTTTTTATTTTTTATCATTTCATCAATATCAAATTTAAAGATCTTGTAAAGATGAACCAAGTCCAAAAGAAACAATTCATTATAATCTATAGGTAATCAAGATTTAATTTAGTTAACCAACTTGACTACTTTTTCCTGGAGCAAGGTTAATTGTATCTTTAATACTATCCAAATGTTTTGAAATATTTATCTCTTGTTCTGGGTATGACAATAAATCATATGCTGACCCCTTCATTGCTGTTAGTCCCTGGTCTATTCTAACCCAGAGTGGTAGTACTTGTTAGGATCCCATCTATGGGTAAAATAGAATGATGTAATCATTTATTATACTTGAAACCATTTAACTGTGTACAAACAAATGATTAGTATCAAACTGAACTATTAGTGTTGGATAGCCATACTTGAAGCTATTTAACAGAGTGCAAACAAATGATTATTATATTATACTGGCCCATTGGTCTAGTTGATAGTGTTCACCAATAGTCTGGGTAGACCAAGGTTCAATCCCAGGTGGTCATAGTGAAGACTCAAAAATAGTACTTGATACCTCCTTGCTTAACACTCAGAATTATAAGGTACACATCAAGGGTAAAGTGGAGCACTCCAGGGAAAGGAGTAGTGCCCTTTCTTACACCTTGGTGTAGTAGCTATTGAAAAGGGAGCCTTCAGGTTACCCTAGACTACAATCGCTATCTTCACTGAACTGTGTGTGAGCAACCATGCAAATGATCTAATATTAAATCACTTAATGAATAGAATTAAATCACTTAATGAATAGAATTACTAATGCGAAGAAACACTATTTGAAACCATTTAACTGTGTGCAAACAAATGAGGTCTTTATTGTTTCAAAATAAACCTACATATTATTTGTTTAGAAATTGTGTGTATGTAGGGACAGAAGTTGGCATTAAATAACCATCAAAGGCTCATATGCCATTAAACCAAATAATGTAACCTCTTTATGGACTGAATTAATTTCATCCTTTAGATTTTGCTTATGTGTTTGGAGAAGGATTATATGATATTTATTCCTGATATTGTTTCTATTAAAATAAGTTCAAACTATTGCACCATCATGACATATTTGATGATTAAATAACTTTTGCACTTAAATTTAACACCTGACAATGACTAAAACATTTATTATCAAAATCTTCTTTTTCTAAATTATCTTCTGAAATATCTTGTGTGTGTGTGTGTATTTTATGTACACACATACAGTGATGGTTTTAGCATAGTGGCTGCTCAGCTGCAGAGCCTCCCCACAAATGAAAATGACAATGTGTCTCTTCTATCAAATTATTATGTTAAACCAATAAATGAGATTCTAAAGTAAACTAATTTTTAAATATTTATAATGTCACAAAATAAATCTAAGATCCAGTAAACAATAATTGATAAAAGGTTATGTAAATTTTGAAGCTGCAAACCTCATACTATGTTATATGAAGCTATTAGTAGTGTCCTTCTCAGCTGCTTATTTTTTACCTAGTTGGCTGGGGCTGTAGAATATACTGACAGCTTTTCTGCATTGAGGTAACTCCCCCCCCCAGCCAAACAAATGTCCAGCATATAACACTAAACAATCTGATGGTGAAGTTTACTATGCTGGAGCTTTGGGGAATGCGGAGTACCCCTTCCTTGCCATCAGTCCCAGGTCCACTCTGGCCTGGAGTGGTAGCACCTGATAGGGTCTTATCTATGGGTCAAATAGGACTAAGCTGTACTTATGCTAAACTGAATTGTTTAAAATGGAACTGTTTTTGTATGCTAAACTAAATTGTTTGAAATAGAACAGTTTCTGACATTGAAATTGTACTTATGCTAAACTGAATTGTTTGAAATAGAACTGTTTATTTGTATAAAAATGGATTTGGCATTAAATAACCTACAAAGGTTAATATGCTATAAAACCCAAACAAGCTAATTATTGTGATTGACATTCCAAAATGCATCATATTCATGAAAACTCATTTGATCTGTAAAATCCTACTGCCATTATTATGCCATTAGTAAAATATGTGAGTAAAAAATTATGCTTTTATGATAAATATGTAGATATACCACAAAATATCTGAAATGAAAGTCTGCATTGACAATCAAAATAATAAAGATGAGTTGTCTTCCTCTTAGAGATTGATTCCATTTAGCAAAATGTTGATGAAAATGTACATTAAAAAAGTAATTTTTATTCCAATAAACTAAACAAATGATATTCAAGGCAATGAAAAGATTCAAAGTTTTATTCATTATGGGACTAAAAGTAAAAAAAAAACAAGTTAGCTGACTGGTTTTGTTCCTCTCTCAACAGAGCTAAGATCAAGGAGAATATTTAAAAAAAAAAAAAAAAAAAAAAAGGAAAATATTTAGGGTGGAGAAAAAATGATTATCTTGGAGACTATATCGAAATACTATTAAGTCCCAGCAGACATTCTCTCTCTACATTTTATTTATGACTTTAACTATGACCAGTGTTTTTAATGACTCATTTCAAAATTCTAGTTAGAAATGTAAAATGTTAGTTCTTAAACTTGTTCTTGGTTTCAATAGTTAGAAAATAGCCACAAAAATATAATATAAAAAAAACGTATAAATTATAAATGATAAAATAAAGTTTTCCCAATAAGTAAAACTTTCATATTCAATTTCTTCTAGTTTTCAAATATTGCTTCCATTCATATTACTAAATCATTGATATAAAAATTAATTTATCCAAATATTTGTTAAAATCCATAAAACAAATTTGCACCGGCAAAAATTTTATCTATCTGATTTTTTTTTTTTTTTTTTTTTTTTTTTTTTTTTTTTTAAGCAAAAAGAAATAGTTCAGTAGTGATGGTGCTATATTTAAAGATTTTTTTTTTTTTTTTTTTTTTTTTTTTTTTTTTTTTTTTCAAAATTGTGATTCTTTCAGACTGCTGGGAATGAATAAGATGTTAAAGGGTAGGGATTATTTAGTAGAGGTTAATATAAACTAAAATTCCTGCAAATGATATCAAATATTTATTATTAAGCTATTATTTCTAAGTTATGTTTCATTTATTTTTTGTACTTTATATATAACTATTTTCCCAAACTGCAGCCTCCTCACTTTCTGTAGTATAGAGCTGCTACCACACACACACACACACTTAGCATAATGTTTATCATAAGAAATGGTGTTGGGACTTGAGTTCAAAACCTGGATGAGGCTGTTGGTATTTCATTCTATACTAATACCCTCGGGCATTTCTCTTCACAGCTGTGGCTAAATAGCAGGTTAGACTGAGTTCTCTAGCCTTGGTTTGGCAAACAGTCTAAAAGGAAAACACTGAATACAAATCAGCTTTACTCCACTTAAAAATTTACTTTATATCACATCCTGCTTGAGATGGAAAGCTTGGGTAAATACATATATATGGTCAGTAGTTTCCAGTATGAGAGATTGAAAATTAGGATGGATTTATTCATTTATTTTTTTATATCTTCAAATCTTATCCTTGAGATGAATTTTCAGTCGAGGAAACAAAAAAAAAAAAAAATTATCTGGAGCTAGGGTTGGTACATATGGAGGGGATTACAGTTTAGAAAGTATCAATACCAGTGTAGAAATCATCACTCTTCATTATATAAGTTACTCAGCTCTGCCCACATCAAGACAGTAATCTCGACATCATGACTTTATTCTATAAATTCTATAAATGTTTTAGCTGTGCACATAACTTCATTGAAATTTTAAAATTTGATTGGTTTGGTTTCTTTGTTTTAATGGCATATCAACCTTTGTTGGATATTTAATGCCAAAGCCATCCTTCTAGAAGAACAGGAGTGGTACTATTTAACCCATAGCTGGGAGGATAAGGGGGTTCATTCCTTTCCCCAGGGTATTTGTCCGAAAGTGAACATAGTAGCACGACTGGAGTTTGAACTCGCTTACTATGATTCTACAGTCTATCGCTTTAACCATTACACCACGAGGACACCCCCCTTAAAAATTTGAAAAAAAAAAAGTTAAAATGTCAGTTTTGATAACTTATTGATCTCTCTCTCTCTCACACACACACACACACACGCGTGTGTGTGTCTGTATATAATCTCATAAACTGCACTTAATGTAATGGTTTTCATCAGAGGAAATGGAATCTGTGACCCAATGCTAATGTCCTTTCAAAAGATATGTTTCCCTCAGCTATGTAGGGCAGGCAGAGTTCTCTCGCCTTGGTAAAGCAAGCAATCAGTCAAGAATAAAGAAAAGTCAAACCCATAAAATAAAGAAAAGTTAAAACCCATTGTAGTCATATTAAAAATTGACCTTGTCACACCCTGCTCATAGTGGTGTGACTGGGTAAATATATACTGTAACCTTTTTTTTTTTCCATCTCAAAGTACATATATTTATAATTGTTCTGACAAAGTGCTGTATAGTTGTTGTCTATTGGTTGTAACAGAAAATGTAAGTACTATTTTGGCAATTGTTTAATACATGTTTGACTTGTTTTAATAATAAAAGCGGTATTGGTTACTCTGCCATCTTGTTTACAGCTGCAAACTGGTGTTGTTTTGTAACATATTGGCCCTCAACCGAGCTGTCAATTAAGAGATGCACCAGTGTAAATAACAGGTGCATCCGGTCGAAGATATCGGGGTATCACCTTGACCTGAGGACAGGTTGAATTCGGTGCAGTTGCAATGCCCACAAGAAGCAGGTGGGCATCAAACAATTATATAACCAGGAACCACAGACGGCTTGAGTTAGTTTGAGTTGCAGTTTGAGGCAGTGAGAACAAGCTCCAGACTGAGGGCTTGTGGCCCTCAGTGACCCCAGTTGAGCAGCCCAGCAGAATAAGAAAGAAGTGCTGCTATAGTCAGAGGAACTTGGGGTCAATATGTTGCAGTCTGTTCTGTCTCCAACTCACCTCTCACACACAACCTTTTGAGAATAAAGTGTGAGAGGTATATTTTTTAAAGAAGTGTGTTTGTCATTGTTGATTATGTTTCTGCATATATATGTATACGTATAGTCATATCACGGCTATACAACAGTTTATGAGTATTCGCTAAAGAAACATTTACATGTTGCTTTAGTGATTACATTTTTGGTAGCTGCAAATGTTGCTCACAAAAAAAGAACAAAGATATGAATGACTTGCATTAAATATTACCCAACAGAATTTGTTTTGCTTAATCCAAGCATTAAATCTTTTCTCTCCAGCTATAGTGTTATGGCATCATGATAGATAATTAAATATTTGGAACGACAGAAAGTCTTAACAATATATTACTTTACAAATCTGTTAGTTGTTTCTTTTCTTTTTTTACATAAATTTTTAAAACTATTTAAAACCATTATTATGCGATGGATATCATTGAAAATGACCTAAGAATACAGTGCCAGATTTGTAACATTCATTGAAATATTTACATAATCTTTATCCATCTGTGTGTTACGAAAACCCAGTAAAAATCGTATATTGTATTTTTATACATATAAAATACTTTTAGAGAGTAATGCTGTTTCCAGTCCAGTTTGCAATTGTTTATTTTTCCTCCTCTAAATTCTAGTTATACTGGAGGTCTTCCACTCATTCCTAAATGAATGCATGATGTTACAATGGGAACCTAATATGTTTATAGGTTTTCTAGCTGCTAATATTGGTGCTTGTTAAAAGAAATTAAAATTTTGTTATATTTGAATGGACTTATATTCTCTCTGCCATTCATTTATTTTTTTTTGTCATCCTAAACTTTTAGAAGTATCCAGAATGAAGACCAAAAAGGACATGTCTAGTTATAACTGTTAGGCAGCAAAAATGACACATCATAGCAAGATTTTTGTGAGAGCATTTTAAATGTATTGTGCTAACTCGTGGAATAAAGCAACTTCCTGTCCAATTTGTGAGTGATAATTTTGTTTGATAAGTTCTGTATCTGTTCCAAATGTTATTTTTCAATCATTCAAATTCTTTGTAAAATAGATAATTTGCAGTAGGGGGGCCCACATGACAGTCTCAGAAACCCATTCTCAACCTCTTTTTGCTTCTGATGTTTGAACATTATAGATGTTCTCTCTGAATCTTCCTGAAAATAGTAAAGCCACATGGCTATGTTCTTTACTGTAATCAAGTAAGACTTTTTTCATTTTGTATCCACTACTACATACTGCTTATTCATGAACTGTATACATAATTTCAGCTGTTGGGATGTGTTTGTGTATTTCTTTTTGATACCTCTGGTGTGTGTGTGTGTGTGTGTGTGTGTGTGTGTATATATATGTATATATATATCTGAAATGTTTTACTCATGAGTTTTTCTTTCCTTCCATTTATTCTGTGTTGATATAGCATGGATATACTAATATCAATATTGGTCTTTAGAGACTGGGGATTCAACTAAAATATCTTTCCTATTATCAAGCTTTCTAACTGAAATAAGTATGAAATACTAATTGGAATCCTTCACTCCTTTCTAAATAAAAGTATTGATATTATTATGGACTACTATAGAAACCCAATAGGTACATGGTTTGTTTAGTAAATTATGTTGCCCTGTTGTTTTAGGCTGTGGAATATACAGACTGTACCTCTTCAGAAGGGTAAGACAACAAGTTTGATGGAGGCCACATATTAGCTGTGGGTGGTGACCCATAATGGTTTGAGGATGGGATCCTAATGGCTGAGCACTCTTTGACTTGGCAGCCAAAGAGGTCATTCCACTTGGGCTCTTACTGGGCTAGACAAGCAGTTAGAGGGGCCCGATCTGATAGATTGACTGGTCATGTCAAACCCAAGCACCTATGTGATTGTTCTCTAGGTATTCTTGAAATTGCTTGTGTAGCAAGCAAACACCCTACCTTATTTGATCTTGAGGGTCAATTGTACTGGTGGTGATACTTGAAACCATTTAAACTGTGTGCCAAAAATAAAAAGATTAATATCAAATAGAATTATTGGCATAAGATAGCAATTCTTGAAACCATTTAAAATTATTTGTTTTAGCAATACTTGAAATTGTTTAACTGTGTGGAAATAAGTAATGAATATTAAATAGAATAATTAGTGTTGGATAACAATAGTTGAAACCATTTAACTGTGTGCAAACAAATGAACTGGCACTTTTAAAATACTTGCCTAAAACTTCCAAATCATATATATATATATTGTATAACCATGATACAAACTATACAGATGCAGGGAAATATGAAACACTGACGACTCTCCATTGTTCAGGTATGAAACGTTTATAAACTTCTTGACTTTAGTTTTTCGACATGAGAGACAAAATTTTTACTATGCTGACTGTACTATCTGACCCAACAAATATGCATCCTGTAGCCCCAAGCTGGACTGGCCCAGCCCAGAGTCAGATCTCAACTAACGTCTTTTTCAAAATCACCAAATTCTCAGCCCATTGCTTCCGGGCATGATGTCATTCACACCCCAGTCACATTTCCTATCTGGGGTTTTTATTATGACATTTGTGATTGTCATATCCTCTGCACGCGAGTGTGAACTGTACTCAATGTGTGTACACCTGCACTAAGAGCCGAATAGTTCAAAGCCCAACCAAACCGAATGATAAAATATAATTAATGAAAAATGATTAATATAAAAAAATCATTCTGTAATTATATAACACACACACACACACATACATATATATATATATATATATATATATATATATATATATATATATATAAGGATTTGACATTAAATAACCTACAAAATACTCGCCCAGTTGGTCAGGGCTGTAGAATACACCAACTGCATCTCTGCAGAGGGGTAATACACCCCCAATGAGTGTCCAGGATATGAGACAAAACAGTCTGATGGTAAGGCTCCAGTAATGCTGGAGCTTTGGGAATGTGGAGTATCTTTTCATTGCCATTGCTCTCAGGTCTACTCTGGCCTGGAGTGGTAGCGCTTGATAGGGTCCTATCTATGGGTTAAATAGAACTGTTTGACATTTTAAACTGACTACAAACAAATAAGTTATGCTAAACAGAATAGCCTGAAATAGAAGTGTTTAATTAACTAGGTGTAAACAAATGACTGATACTTAATTGAATTGTTAGTGATATATAGCGATACTTGGAACCATTTAACTTTGACTTATGCTAAACTGAATTGTTTGAAAAAAAAGTGTTTGATCATTTAACTGTGTGAAAACAAATGGCTGATGTTTAATTGAACTGTTAGTGTCAAATAGCAATACTTGAAAACATTTTCCTGTGTGCAAGTAAATGATTAATAGTAAATTGAATTATTCATATTAAATAGCAACAAGGGAAACCATTTAACTGTGTGCAAAAAAATGAGCTCAGGCTTGTTTAAAGATGTTACCTAAAAAATGTTTAAAAGTCATATATCTAATATATATGATAAAAATGGATTTGGCATTAAATAACTTACAATGGTTGATATGCCATAAAACCAAACTAAGCCCAACTGGTAAACCATAAAAATTTTGATCTTACAAATTCTGGGTTTTTGATGCTTATCATCTACCCTGGTCGTGGATTTGGGATTTTGTGTAATGTAATTAGTATTGATCTTGGCTTGAAGGCTACTTCTAGTGAGTTGGATTCTCACTGAGTGTCCCATACTTCTGGCTTTGTGCTAAACTAAGCAAGTCTTAGGAAAAGACTACCTTACTTGGGGATGGAATTATATGAATATTTGAAGTTGTGGGTGAAATACTTAATTTGGAGTATGATACTGTATCTGATGGTGATAGGCCCCAGTTCTGGGGAGTGTGGACTATCCCTTCATTGCTATTACTCCCAGGTCCACTCTGATTTGGTATGAATGTACCTGTTAGGGTCCCATCAATGAGTCAAATAGCTTTGAAAATTATTTGTATTTGATAGAACTGCATACAAAAAAAGAAGCAAAACCTCTTAAGAAACAAAAGAATGTAAATATGAATGTACAACGGTTATGATTTCTTAACCTTTAGGCATAAAATAACCTTAGACCAGTTGGTATGCTGTTAAAATTCAAACATTATTTGGAAAAAAAAATCCATTTAACGAGACTAAACGAACAAACAAAAACATACTCGACAGATGGTAATTGTACATTGTAAAGTCTATGAATACCAAGTGGGTGGATAGAAACTACTTATAATTTTAGTATACTTATATAACATTGTAGTTATGTAATATTTTTATAAAAGTCTCTGCAATTGCTCTGAGGTTTTTCATTTTCAAACATTTAATTGATTCAAGATATAATACAATAATGGATATCTTGAGTGGTGTGATTGTTGAGAATTGTTTGTTTGGTTCTGACCAAGTGCCCGATACTTATGACCTTATACCAAACTAAGCTGAGTAAATGACAAGATATTTGATGAAATATTTTAAATACAAATTAATAATGGTTGTCTTGCATTCACATGACTGATTAGTCTTTTAGTTTTTTGTTTTTTATGTTTTATTGTTTTTGTTTTTTTTAATTCAACTCCTGTTTTATTGTCTAAAAATTACAGTAATTAATTAGTTAGAAAATAAGCCTGTTCATATATCATTTAAGTTTGTTGGTGGAAAATTTTGGCAGGTTATATTTTACTATTGTGGAATTTAAGGAATTCATTTTTCTATATAGAACACACAATGTAAGGTTCTTTTTGAATAAGAACATAATTATTTTGGTATGTGCTACAAATACAATGTGTAAATGAAGGTTACAGCAATCAGTGAATTTCATTAATAAAAGGAAGATTTATCTTATGGCTAGAAAAATATTTTTCCCCAAACTTCTCTGCTATGGGCAGGATAGAACATAAAGTTAATTTTCAAGCAGAGTGCAGTTGGTGTAAATTCAGAGGTTTCTTTAGAGACTTGGATGTCCAAACAAGGCCTAAGAACCTAGACTGCCCCACTATTTACTTGTAGCTTCCAAAGGCCATTAGTGCAAAGAGAAATGTCAACAACCCAGTTCAGGATTTGAACTTGGGTTGCTAATTCCACTTTGTTTAATAACTGTTATATTGTGTGTGTGTATGTGCGTGCGTGTGTGCGTGTGCGCGTGCACACACGCACACACACACACACACACACATATTTATCCATGTGTGCACATATTTATGTAACCTTGAATAAGTTCCTGCTGTTTTCCAACTGATAGAATTTCCAGAACTTTGTACATGTAGTTACAGATGGCCACACATCTGTAAGGAAGTACTCAATGCAAGCTTGAAATTCAGTGAATGTCATTTTTCTGAAGTGTAAATGACTTTGTCTTTCATAGTGTTAAACATGTTGGATTTTGTGCCAAAGAAAGTGTACTTGCAGGGAATTTTACTGCACTACTTTATTCAACAGAAATCTGCATGAATACCCATGGTTCAAAGCTTCTGTATTTGGTGGGATCAGCTGGGTGTAGTTTATTATGAGCTGTTCAAACCAACTGAAACCATCAAGGGAAATTGCCGTCTATTAAAACTGATGTGTTTGAGCTGAGCAATAAAGAAAAAATGACCACTATCCGAGCAAAGACACAACAAAGTGATTTTGCAACATAACAGTGCTTGGCTACATGTTTCAAAATGGAGGAAAGCCTACTTGGAAATGCTTAAATGGGAAGTCCTACCATGTTCGCCGTATTCACCAGACATTGCCCCATCTGATCATCACTTGTTACAATCAATGGCACATGGCTTGGCTGAGCCGCACTTTCATTCCTATGAAGATGCCAAAAATTGTGTAGACTTGTGGTTAACCTCCAAAGATGTATTTTTCAGATGTGGAATTCAAATGCTACCAGAAGGATGGGAAAAAAGTAGTGGCTAGTGAAGGACAATACTTTGAGTGATATGTCTCTAACTTTTAAAAAATAAAGCCTTACTTTTCTTGAATCGGCAAGAACTTATGGAAGGTCCTAGTAAATATATATGCACACACACACACACTGAGTACTATGCAAAAGTCTTTGGCTACTTTAAACTATTGTAAATTTCTTTAATTGCCAACTTATAAGTGTATGTTTTACATCTCCAAAAAATGGCCATATGAAAGTTTTCGGCTACCTCACATAAACCCATCAAGATAGTGTTTTAAAATAGAAAAATGTTCAACCACTAACATGTGAATGTTTTTCTGCAGAAACTTTTTTTTTTTTTTTTTTTTTTTTTTTTTTTTTAGATATAGTGAAAATTCTAAAATCAAGGTCAAGAATATGAACTGTTGAGCAATAGCTAAGAAATTTGAAATTTCAAGAAGCAGCAATTTTTGTAGGATGGTTCTTGCATCTTCACCTCTCATTTAAAACCCCGACTAAAAAATATGATTAGGTATGGAAATTACTCCAACAGGACCAATGTCTTATTTGTTAATAAAAATACAGTGTAAATCATCCTATAAGTTGGCAATCAGTAAAAATTTATAATAGTTGAAAGTGGCCAAAGACTGGTGTGTGTCTCTGTCAGTCTCTAAAACTCACCATGTGAGACAATCAAAAGTTTAATACCCTGAAAAAGGAACAAAGTTAATAAAGAAGTGTATGGTTTATTTTATAACAAATTTCTGCTATGAAACTGGTGTTTCGAAATGTTAATCAAAAGGACTTGTCAAACATCAGTTATTCAGTGACAAATGGAATTTGGTCATCATTTTGAAAAAGAATTTAAAATTCAGTTGATTAAAAAAGCAAAATCATAAAAAAATGTTATTGTTTCTAGATCATTGTCATGAAAGGGAATTTTAGATTGTTTGATCATGAAACAGTGTGACATTTTAAGTTAACTGACTAATCAAAATGATTTCTGTAGCTAAATTTAGCTCAGGAATTTGGTGTGGAATATACAAGTTGACAGCCTTTTGAGATAACACCCACATTGGCCCTTGACCTAGCTATGAAAAAATATAAATTAAACTAAAAAAAAGAAACGGAATCAGATCAGTTGGGAGACAGGTTGAAGTCTGACAAAGTCAGATGTAATCAGAACATAAAGAGACTGATGTTGATTGAGACTGAAGGCAAGTGGAAAATAGCTCCCTCTGGTTCTGAGCTTCATTAGCCTTGTATCAAACTGCCTGAGTGGAAGATACAAAAATAGGCTAATACCTGTTGGTCTCTGAAAGAATTGTATTATGTAAAAAGCTGTTGAATATCAATTTTTATAATATATTGCTAATGGGTTATTTAACTCTATTGTTGCAAAGCTGTGTTGTTTTGTTTATGGTCACAGATTTTCTTTTTTTTTTCTCCTTATATAATTATGTGTAGGCATTAGTCTAATTGCTGAAATGGATACTCTAATTAGTGGATCATTTGTTGTCCAGATCTTAAATCATGTGGGCAAATAGTGAATTATTCTACATTATCTTAAGAAATTTCAATAGTCTTCACTGGACTGAAGACAGTCTCCCTACCATGTTTGTCAAGGCAACACCTCTTCCAGTTGTGTGTGTGTGTGTAATATATATTATTTGTGTGGGTGCATGCATGTATATCTTAGCAAAGAGAGCACATGATTTGATTCACTTTAACTGTGAATGTTCCGCTAATACAAAGGTTTCTGGCAGTTTGGTAAATTTTCTTAAATCAAAGCTTTTTTTAAAAAAGCTATTCAGTCTGATTTCAAGATCAACTCCAGTCATCTTATTTATACAATTCATATAATTGCAAATGAATAAGAGGAAGTACTTAATAATTAGCTTTTGAGATTTCTCCTTTTAATAAATTTTAGTGATAGAGTTGAGTGTTGATGAATGTCACATGCTATCATTAAGTTACAAATTGGATAAAAAATTGCTTTGTTGTCTTAGAGTATTGTAATGTTATTGTATTAGCTCTTCACCTTTTTTTTTCTAATTTTTTTTGTTTTTTTGTTAATGTATGTATATACCTCCCCCCCCAAAAAAAAGAGAGAATGTACACTTTTTTCTCACAAGTTAAAGAAGTTAGCCTGTATTTCATCACTATAAAATTATAGAAATTTTTATACTCTTAAGAAAAATTTCTGTAATAAACAAGTAGTTAAAATATTTTTAAAAAATTGCTATAGTATAATACATATGCAAAGATAAATTTTGAATCCTATGAGGTTTAAATATGAAGGCAGTGCCTATACAATCCCACTCCTCTTTTCATGGCATTATTTTCACAAAGGTGCCCATAGTGTAATGGTTATCATTGTAGGAAATATACAAGGCGGCACAAGTTCAAATCCTGGATGAGACTAATTGCATTTCACATAGCACTAATACCCTTGGGAAAGGTATCAGTCCAATTACTCTCCTTCCAGCTATGGACAAATAGTAGGACAGACTAGGGTTCTTCAGCCTTGATGAGACAACTAGTCTAGGAGAAGGAAAACTCTGAATTCAAATCTGTTAGACTCTGTTTAAAAATTGACCCTGTGTCATATCCTGCCCGAGCAGAGGGGTTGGTAAGTAGGATTATTTTCACAAAGCTAACAAACCTGTATGGGAGTCTCCATAACATAGTGGCTACAGTGCTAGACTGTGGTCTCAAAGCATTGCATGTTGCCCTGAGACAGAGCCTTGATCAGGAATTTCTGGGATGGGATGTTCCAGTTATATAAACAGGAAGACATCTCGCATGTTTTGACAAGTAGAAGCAGATCACATGAATAACGAACTGGAAGAATGCGTGGGCATTATGAAATTATATACACACAGGTGAGTCACAGTCAGTCAATCAGTTGGGTATTCCAAACTCTTGACTACTCAACTGACTGACCGAGTGTGGCCAGTGAGTGCCCAGAGAGTGCAAGGGCCAAGTGGACCCCCTGGTGGAACCTGGTTGAGAACTTCTCATCAAGGAAGCTGACTTGATTCCCTTAATATGGAATTACCTGGGTAATATAACACTTTCTTTACAAAAATATAGCCATCTTGTTTTTATTGCTCAAAAAGGTCCAAAACTCTGACCTTTCTTAAAAGGTCAGTATAGCAGTCCTCTACCAGTCTGTCTGTGACCGCCGTCTCCCAGTCTCTCTCACACTTACAGAGTTTTGGACCTTTTTGAGCAATAAAAATGAGATGGTTATATTTTTGTAAAGAAAGTGTTATAGTCATTCATTCCTTCATGCTATACAACGGAAGTGAGTTCCCAGCTATGTGTTAAAGAGTATCTCTGCTGTTTTCCTACAATAATGGCTTTGGCATTAAATAACTTATTAGATTTGATGTCATGAAGAAACTGACATTGAACCTGTACCTCATCAGGTATTTTCTTAGCTTTTTACAAGGAGTTGTCTATTTTATTTTTTTCCTTGTGAAATACAAAGGTTAGTCTGGACAATATTTAAATAGGTGACTACTTGGGAACAACTGGCAGTAAAAGTAATCTAAGGTCTGTGTGCTACACTAAGCAAAGCTTAGTAAATTACAATAAATTTGATTTCACTAGTACACTATCTCTGTTTCATCACAGTATGAACATACATTTGTATGTATTAGCTATATTTAGAATCTGTTCAGCACTCAAAGAAGTTGATAAAATGTACACGGCACTCTTAAAAGATAGAATTATTTTTGAAAATGAGGACCACTGTGTTTGTCTATCAATAGTGCTTTTATTTTCAATCCACTGAGAGTTCATGAGGAACCTCTTAAGAGTTCCTGTATGTTTTTTAAGTTTATACAGAGTGCAGTATGCATACCTTCCACATTTTAAACTGTGTTGTGTAAGTAAACGTAAACAAGTGATAATGGTAGCTGCATCTAGCTGATGTCTTAGATTTTTTTTTTACTTTTCTATTTATTTATTTTTCCCCCTCCAGATATGAACTTGGCTTGGACTGGTCACATATACATTTGCAGTTGAAAGGTTTTTAAGACTGGTGATCCTGTGATTGCTACGTAGAGCTTTTCAGGATTATTTCATGCTACAGTGGAGTGAAGCTGTTCTAGATAGAAAATTGATATTGTTATGGGTTCAAAGATTCTATCCAGAACAGCATCATTCTGATGTACAAGGATCATTTAAAGTTTCCAGACTTTTTTTCGTATGGGCACTTTTATTGATAGTACACACATGAAACTCTAGTTCCCTTCGAAGTAATCTCCAGCTGCAATGCACTTGTACCATTCAAACAACTTCTGGAAGGCCCCATGGAAGTCCTCTTGTGTGAGCATGTCAATGACCTTTCTCACAGTCTCTTTCATCTCCTCAATTGTCTCATAACGATAGCTTGTGAGCTTAGGAAATAAGCAAAAGTCACAGGGAGCAAAGTCTGGACTGTAGGGAGGGTGAGGAACTGTCTTGATGTCCATCTTGGTCAAATAGTCTGTGACAAGGATGGAGTTGTGGACTGGTACATTGTCCTGGTGGAAATGCCACTGACCCGATTTGAGTGCTGGCCTCTTGCAACGGAATCTCTTCCTGAACTCCCTTAAAATCTCAACATAGTAACCCTAACCCTTTGGCTAATCAACTCTGGTGTATTGACTTCCTTACTCCTCCCACACCTCTCATCATCCCTCACAGACTCCCTGGTTTTCTTGAATCTCTTATGCCACTCAAAAACTGATGCTCGATTAATGCAAGATGGTCGAAAAGCAGTCTGAAGCATTCCATAGGTTTCTGTGGAATTTTTTCCAAGTTTAAAACAGAATTTTATTGCATATCATTCTTCTAAAGTGTCCTCATGTCCAGATTGCATTTTTGAAATTCACCAGCTATGACAATCAGTCTTAAGTAAGGTGTATTCCAATTGCTGCTGTAGCTGTTTATTTGAACCTGAAAACATAAAAATTGGTCAGTCATCTCATGAGATGTATAGCAATAGCATACTGAATTTTCTAGAGTCTACAACAATTGTAAATGCTTGTACAAAAAAAGTCTGGAAACTTATTGAATGCACCACGTAACTTGAAATGAGAATAAAGTATCTGGTGACTCTGTTATTGCAACACTCTTAAAAAATGTTTCAACAGCAAACATAGGGAGTGTAAGTCAAAGCCATAATTGTATCAGGAAAAAAAGAAATGGTAAGAGGTTAGCTCCATGTAGCTGCCATTATGATTTACTTAAGTCCACTTGTACCACGTAGATAATAGTTTAAAATGTGGGAGGTATTTCTGCTACACCCTGTTTTAATAATACAGTAGAACCAGAGATAGTTAGCCTCTTCAGCAGAGCTTTGGATACACTGATTGTATCTCCTGGAGAGGGGGGTAAGACCTCTTCTGGAAAAAAATGGGATTCCCAGGGTATGACACTAAACTGTGCAGAGTATGCTTTCATTGTCCCTTTGGGTCAGATTCACTCTGATCCAGTGTCAGTACTTGTTAGAGTTCTATCTATGGGTGAAATAGATCTTCAAAAATTATTAGTATTTGATAGGAATACTTGAATCCTATAACTGTGTGCCAACAACTGATTATTATTCAATAGCAATAGTTACTTGAAATTGCTGGATTGTGGCCTCAAAGTGAATTTGAACTCCAGTTGTACTATTATATTCACTTTCAGACTAATACTCTTTGGAAAAGTATATATCCCCTTGTCTCCCAAATTATGGGTTAAATAGTATCACTGCTGTTCTTTTACAAGGATGGCTTTGGCATTAAATAACCATAAAGGTTGATACATCATTAAAACAAACCTGTCTATAATTGATAAGTATTAGATATGAATATTTGAAATTATTTTGTGTAAACTATTTGTATCAAATTTTACCATTAAGTAATCCATAAGCACCTCCATGTGTATGTGGAGGTGCCCATGGTGTAATGGTTATCGTCATAGGAAATGGACACGGCAACAAAAGTTCAAATCCTGGACAAGACTGATTGCATTTCACATAGCACGAATACCCTTGGAAATGTATGAATCCAATTATTCTCCCTCCAACTATGGGTAAATAGTAGGGCAGACTGGGTTCTTCATCCTTGGTGAGGCAACTAGTCTAGGCGAAGGAAAACTCTGAATTCAAACTTGTTAAACTCTGCTTAAAAATTGACCTTGTGTCATATCCTGCCCAAGTGGAGGGGTTGGTAAATATGATTAAGTAATCCATAAGGGGTTGATATTCTATTAAACAAATAAAGAGGTATGAAATAATTACTGTGATGGTTAAGTGTATTTTATTTAGTTTGGTCAGGTCGTGAGATTATTCAGGGGCATTTTAGTTAGCTAAAATCTTTGAGTGGAAATATAAGTCAAATTGGAAAGGTCAGACATGTGCACAGGGAGTGGGACTGAGGTTCAACACCTGTCAACTTGGGACAGGAAGGCCAATTATAAATAAAATGGATTCATGTTGTGTCATAATGGGAATTAGATAAAAACAAGGAAAGTTAGGGACGTGTGATGAGCATAATCATATGAAACAATAACTTATGGTGATGACATCACACCAATAATAGGCTGAATTTTAGAATGTATAAAAATTTGTAGGTTTTGAAAATTAGTCAGTTGAGAAGGAGTTGAAAAGTTGAGCTCACAGTGCCCTTCGAGGCAGTGAAGGGCTGGGTGACTGTGTGGTGGCAGGTGTGTCTCTGTTCATAGACCCTTACATGTTCTCTCTCTTGTGCTTTGGTGACTGCTAGAAAAACTATATGCAGTCTGAACAATAAACACCTTTGTATCTGAAACGGCTAACTCATCTTGTGTTTGAAGAAGTAACATCTGTTGATGTTCGAGATGGTGCCATAGTGTTGCACTCACATTTGTTACCATGACAACCAAGGTGCCACATTTGGTGCCATTGCCCGGCATAGTATCACAGAAGCCATAGATAATCTATAGATATGTACAAGTATATGAAAAAATCTTTGGATTAAAGGTTTGTTTTTTAAAAAAGTAAGATACTTTTAATACATAATACTCATAATATAATGAAGTTCATAATAGTCTTTAGATGTGTATATGTAATCTTTGAATAAAAAAAACGTTATTGTTAGCATCATCACTTGGAAAAATCTCTAAAGCATTGGTAAAGGGACTGAAAGACGTGGAAATAAGAGGACAAGTGGAAACCATTCAGACTACAGCATTAAGATCAGCCAGAATATTGAGAAGAGTCCTGGAGACTTGCTGTCACTCAAACTCCAGTGAAAAACCATCAGCTAACCATTATGTGAAAAACACTCATAAGACGTCATATTCATTAAGTGTATATATGAAATAAGTTTTGGAGTAAAAATTTTTTCAAATTTGATTCTTTCCCAGTGTTTACTATGGGGTTTATAATGTTCCCTAAAGGGGGCATTAGAATTATGAAGAAGTGGTGACTTATGTAAGGGTATAATTTGAGGGTGGATGGAGGTATTCAAGTTTTTTGGGATGGGCATTTGCAAATTTATTTATCTAACTCTTTTTTTTCCTTTTAAATTTCAGAATTCATCTCTGACTTGGGATTCTGATAAATCCAAGCTAGAATTCACAGAATGCTTTCAGAACAGTATACTAGTATGGGGACCTTCTGCTTGGCTGCTGTTAACCATGCCACCATATATATACCATCTTCACCAAAATGCGCTGCAGAAGAGGCACATAACCACTCGAAACGTTATAAAATTTGTGAGTATCATGTTATCGGCTAATATTTCATATAATGTGAGGTATTTTTGAGATTTAAAAAAATTTCTTTTGATTATAATTAAAGATATCATTAGGGTAAGTCCTTGCAATGTCATGGCTAAAATGCAGGACTGTAACTTCTAAGTTTGAGAATTCAAACTCCAGTTGTGTTATTACTTTCTCTTTCAGAATAATACCTTTGGAAAAAGTATGAACACTGTTATCTCCCCTACCCCCTGCTATGGGTTAAATGGTATCACTGCTGTTCTTCTACGAGGATGGCTTTGGCATTAAATAACTGAAGGTTGATATGTCATTAAACAAAGAAAGCAAATTAGATATCACTAATATCATATGATCATGATAAAACCAATGTTTCTTTGACCAGTAAGCCTTTTCAAGAGAAGGTGCCTTATTTGTTTGCACATAGGGACATTTAAATCCATATAACAATGTAATACTAATAAGTTTCAAAGATGGGACCCTAACAGGTATTAATACTTTAAATCAGATTAAACCTGGAAGTGTTGAAATTATTTCAAATAATTATTCTTATGTAATAATAATTTACAAGCTTTTTATGGTTTTTTAGTAATTATTCGTATCTAGTACAAATGATTTGTCACCATGTTGGTGGGGCTTAGAATATACAGATTGGATCCTCTAAAGAGGAGGTAAGACTCCCTCTGAAAGAGATCCCCAGGGTATTACATTTAACTGCATCTGGTGTTGAGGTTCCAGTTTCACTTTATTGCCATTACTCCCAGTCTGACCAGGAGTGGTAGTACTTGTTTGGGTCCCATCTACAGATCAAATTGATGTTTAAAAATTAGTATTCAATAGGAATACATGAAACCATATAACTGCAAACAAATGATTATTGTAGACAAAAAAGTGTAAAAAAAAAAATTATTGCAATGAAATATTGAAAATATAGTTATGATTATCATCAAATATTTACAAGTGAATCAAATTTTGGCATTAAATAATCCACAAAGAGTTGACATGCCATAATGACTTCAAGTAACTAATGATTATCATTTGTAAATAATTACAGTTTTAAGAAATTATTAATACAAATAATTTGCACTAAGATATGGTTTCAAGTATTTCTATCTAATACTGACAATTTTCAAACAAATCTATTTAACTCGTGCATAGGACCCTAACAGGTACTATCACTCCTGGTGATAGTGGACCTTGCTTGCTGGCTGTGGCTGTAGAATATGGTGAAGTTCCACTCCTGGAGCTTTGGGGAATGTAGAGTACCTCTTTGCTACTAATACTCCCTGGTCCACTCTGACTCAGATTGGTAGAACCTTTTAGGGTCCCATCTATGGATCAAATACAATCACTAACTACAGATTATTATTAGATATTTGAAGCCACACAGCTATGTGCAAATTATCTATTGTCACGTGATAGCTCACGGAGACGAAGAGGTAAGAATGATACTATCCTCCCGTGTTGCTATTAGCGCTATCTAGCAGTCAAAAAGTGACCGTTAAGAGAGAATGTGGGTCACAGAGGAGATAGACCAGATGTTCGCACTTAGTGACCTCAGGTCGCTGGACATCGGAAGGGGAAAGAGAGAGAAGCCAAATGATTGGCGGGGACCCCAAACGGAAGTGGGGTTCCCTTCCCCTCAGCGGAAGTAAAGGACAAAAAAGTCAGTTTTTGAGCAAGGCTCGTGGCAGACGGACCATAGCCATTTTACTCCGGGCTGAAGACAAAAAGATTAACTGAGACATGAGAGACCCGAGTCCCTCAAGCCAGTACTAAAAACAGAACCAAGTCTAGTAGCCCGTGAAAGAAGAAAATTCTCCAGTGGAACCCCGTCGAAAATAAGATAAGTAACTTTGGGGACATTTTTCCTTTACACCCAAATTTCGTTTACCACTCTCTCTCTCTCTCTCTCTCTCAATTTGAAGAAGGACAAAAATCAGAAAAGACGTTTATATTCGTGGACTGTCCAATTATATGTTTTTGACACTCTGAACGTGTATATATAAGTAGTAAAGGAATTTTATGTATTTTCATTTTACCATGTGGTCTATGTTGTTACTTCATGCTTTCTTTCCAGCTTCTATTCGCCTTATGTTATCTTGCTTAGAATTGTCCTATTAATTCCTAAAGTATCACACGGGAAACCGGAGTTGCCGATTACTACAATATTAATATTATTACAACTAAAACCTATAGGCCCGTATTCTTCTGTTATCTAAGGGAAAGAAGTTTAGCGGCCTGGTGGGTGTGTGATAGTGTGAAATTTGGAACCCCTTTGCCAGCGGCGGTCAGTCTGGCTCTAAATTGATCCCTCACGTAATATGCCAGTTCTTATCTGCCTGAGAAAAGAACTCTGAACAGGACTTATTTCTGTAGGGGATCAAGTGCCAACCTGCCCCGTCTTCACACGTGCGAAAATAAAGTCCCGTTTTGGGATTTTAGACAATTTCGCGTCACACTATATTACATTGGAATACTTGATAAATAGTGTTAGATAGGAATACTTGAAACCATTTAACTGTGAGCTCTATCCATCCATCTATCTGTCTGCATGTCAGGCTCTCTGTATAATGGGTGATTGAAAAAGTAACTCCTATAATAGGGACTTACTTTTCAATCAGCCAGTAAACAATGTCCCATTTGAGTGAAAGAATGTTTTGACATACTTGTTCAATTTTTACTGATATCATCACAATTTATTTAAACTGCTACTTAACAATACTTTTACAAAACTTTATTTCAGACGCTCAGTTTGCTCCTAGCCCTTCTTGCTTTCTTGGTGCTTGTCCAGAAATTACCAGCAAATGAATCAAAAATGCCTCCAGTTTTCTACTTCTCGACCGCATTACGCTTGACTTGCTATGTATGTATAATATATATATATGCCTTTTGGATATTTTTGTTAATTCAATTACATGTTCACTGTTTTCTTGGATATTCGTAACATACACCACAAAAAATAATGTTCTTGGTGTCACAATGCAAGAACTGTGTCTGAGGAGGTAGTCTCAATCATATTACCTCAAATAACACCCAACTTACCTGCTCTTGGGTGGACTTGCTTAACGTTCTCACCTGATGGGTGATATTAAGTTAATTGCCTACTCCCAGAGGGTCTTCTTCCACAGGAAATACTTGCTTAGTAGTTCTAAGTTTATTGCTTGGTACTTGAGGCATTCCAAAAGAATAATGCTGAGGGGATGAAACGTTTTTTTTGTGACAGCCATGCACAAGTCTTGACTTGTACATGCCTCTACCCCTCTATAAAAGGACTTCATGCCAAATCTGACTTGATGGGAAGTTAGATAAATCCATATCTTAAATAACATCGTAGGATGGATGCACATGTTTGGAAATATGCAACTCGTCACAAAATGTATGTATGCCATGTGACAGCAAGACATGTTAAGAATTACTAAATTAGGATAAAATACTTTTTCCATCTTTCAAAAGTGGTTTATATTTGTGTACAATGTGATATTTTTTTAATATAATGTATTTACCCAACCACTTCATCACTGGCAGGGTGTGATACAAGATCCATTTTCAAGTATTTAAAGCATGCTTGAATTCATTTTTCCTTTTAGACTGGTTGCCTAAAGAACCAAATCTGCCCTACTATTTACTAGTGGAGGGAAAGAGGGATTCATGCCTTTCCCAAAGGCATTAGTGCAAACAGTCTTGTCACTGATTTCATTTCCTGTGGCTATAATGTGATCTTTTATTTTTGTATGTGGAGAAAATATAAATACTTTATTTCTACTTGTAATTTGATGCCTACTTTCCTAAGTATGCCAAGAATAAAATAAGTTGGTATATCTATTCTGTGACTTTTATTCAAGTAATATGAACAGCTACCTGTCCATCTCAATTTTTTGCCTTGGAGCACTGACTAGAGAACAGTAAACCCTAAATTTGGACATCTTTTCCTGTTTAAAAGGAAGTAATAAGTTTCATCCGTGGAAAAAAAAATATCTACCCGGTTTATACTGAATTTTGCAATTACTTCATTGATACAAGTAAAGAAGATTATTAAAATATTACTCATGGATAATACATCTCATCTACCATTTTTGGCTTTTTATTTGATCGAAAATTTATTGTATTTTTTGCATACTGGCAGCTATGATGCTGTGGAGTGATAATATTTCTTGCAGTGTAATTGATTTGGCATGACTCACAATAACCAGAAAAGAGAGAGAGAATTAACTCAAAAATATGCATGAAATGTTTGAAAAAAAAAGATTTTAGTCATTCAGAATGTTGTTCATTTAGGGATATATCACATATTAGATTTGTAGTTTGAAAGGACCATATGGAAAATCCATATGTTAGGATATATTGCATATATGAATTATGTGGGACCACTTGGGAAATCCAAGTATGATATGAGGCTGCTGGTAGCTTGTCACACTGATCATCATAGAGGTTTGAGCTATTGCTGGATGTATTCTCTCTCTGCTCCTTAGATCCTTCTGCTTGCTGGGTCAAATCAAACTTTCTTATATAGTGCACAGGAGTATCAGATTGGCTTGCTGAGAATCACTTAGCTCAATTTCTGATTGGTTTAGAAAATATTTTTGTGACACTTTATTTTTTGCTCACATTAGTCCTGGAAGTGAGTGTGTGTATCTGGTTGAACTTCAGTGTTTTTGTCCATAAATATTGTTATTGAGGTGAAAACTTTTGTGTTGTGGAAAGAAGTTCTAACAGGTTATACTATACACAAGTAAATATTTCATTCAATTTGAGGTTCTTTAAGTTATTAATTTTGAGATCTGTTCCCATTAAGGATTATGTAATAAATGATTCTAATCTCATACTCTTAACCTTCAGTAATCTGGCCCCATCATGATCTGAGAATTGCTGAGGTATGAAAATTTGCTGAATCTTTACATTAAGTTGAGTCACTTAGCAGTTCTCAGTATGGCTATCAATTCTCTCTCATCAACTTTCTGTTAACTAACTCATGCTTCTCCCTTCTCTGTCTCAGAAAGTCTGGTTCAAGGCTAAAGTGCAGAGGGTTAGGGGTTCACTTTGCTGTTGATCTGCCATCTATCTCTGTCTGCGGGGAAAAATCTTGGTCTATATAATTCTTTTTCCCTATTTTCAAGTGGGTGTATATTATCAATGGTTTTCTTAATTAGATTTCAGTAATTAATTCCATCCATTCTAGCTTATCTCCCACTTCAACAGTGACTCTCTGAGACCATTGCTCAAAGGGGGAGAGGTTTCCTCTCACTTCCACGTGTCTGCTACTGTGCCTCTCGCTGCAGTGGGCGACCCTCTCTGTCACATGATCAGTATATCACATCACACAGTCCATTCTCAAGGTTTGAAATTTTTCCCACCAAAAATTCACATCTGCACCTGGGTCGCAATTGACTCCTTTATCTGACCTCATCTGTCTAGCTTATCATTGTTTTAGCTTTGCTGTCTTCAGTGACACTTTTAGTACAATCATATATATATACTCTCAAAAACTTTCTCTCTTTTCTCTTTCGAGTTAAAAAAAAAACAATTCCCATATTTTGCTTTTTTGCCCAGCCAAAGATTAAACAATATTTCTTGCTTTTCCATTTTGACAACATATTGTATCATTCTTCTAAAATCAATGTACTTGTTTTACTCCTCTAAAATTCTTGCTAATTATTTTTCTACTATTAAAATCATTCTCGGATTTCTCTCACTTCAGATCTCTGTTGCACCAATTCACTGTTATAGTAGGCGAACAAACAAGCTCTAACTTATTCAAAATGTTAGCTACAAACTACTTGCTTAAAAAATCATATGTATAAACCAGATTTGGCATTAAATAACTATCAAGTGTTGATATGCTATTAAGCCAAATAGCCTAACCTGATCTTGTCTAACCCATTATAGAAGTTATATAATATGGACTGCTCATATCAAAAAGTCGCCAAACCTCTGTGTGGGCTACCAGGTACCGAAAGAGGTTGAGTCTTTCTTTTTTGGCCCTGAAAGTTAATCTCTGGCGTAAGTGGAATTATAGGATATTTTGATTTAGTTTTATTTTCGTATATTATTGTTTCATGTTTTTACATTTGAATTTTATTAATTACCATAAATCACAAAGATTGCTTCAAAACAATAGCCAGCTACTACATGATACCTTTTTAAAATACTATACAAATAATTTTGTCTTTCCTTCTTTTGTTTGTCTCCTCATATTTACTAAATTTAACCTATTCTTCTCGAAATTGAGTTTTATATTCCTCTTTTGTACTTAATAGCAAAAAGTCTGGCATCAAGCAAGTATTAAATTCTAAGAAATGGATCAAAATATTCTATATTCAGGGTTATATGAATAATTTTGTTATTGACTGTATATACTTTTGTAGATTTGAGTGAATTAAATAATCTACTATCCTTGACTGTTTTGGCTTGGTTTGGGTGTATTTGCTGAAACACTACTGCATAGTTTGGAGTGAGCTACTGCAGGCATTGGCCTCCATGTCAATGCACATAAAACTGAATATATGTGCTTTAATCAAACGGGCAACATTTCCACATTAGAGGGAACCTCTCTAAAACTGGTAGACAAATTCACCTACCTAGGAAGCAGCATCTCATCAACCAAAAAAGACATCAACACGCGGCTAACGAAGACATGGACTGCTATTGATAAGCTATCGATCATATGGAAATCAGACCTGACCGATAAAATGAAACTCAGTTTCTTCTAGGCAGAAATTGTGTCGATACTGCTGTATGGATGCACTACTTGGACGTTAGCAAGACGGCTGGAGAAGAAGCTAGACGGCAATTACACAAGAATGCTGCAAGCAATATTGAACAAGTCCTGGCGGCAACACCCCATAAAGCACCAACTATACGGCCACCTGCCTTCCATCACAAAAACTATCAAAGTTAGACAAACCAGACATGCAGGTCCCTGCTGGAGAAGTAGGGACAAGCTCATAAGTGATGTACTCCTATGGACCCCCCCCACATATGGCCGAGCAAAAGCAGGATGACCAGCTCGAACATACATACATACAGCAGCTATGTGAGGATACAGGATGTAGCTCTGAAGACCTGCCGGAGGCGATGAACGAAAGGGAGAAGTGGCGAGAGAGGTCAGTGATGTTCGTGCTTGCGGCGCGACATGATGATGATGACAATCCTTGATATGCCATAAAACATAGCTTAACCTCATTTAATTGTAATCAATATTGGTTTGAATATAAATGTTTTAATGTTTTTCTTTGCTTATATTTTCAGGTGTTAACAGCAATCATAGTTCAAGTAGAACGACTGAAAGGTGCTGTCACTTCTCCCATTCTTTTTATTTATTGGCTCTTCACAGTCTTTGCAGAGATAATTCCCTTTTACTCTCGTATTCTCCAGCATGTAAGTTTGATGTTTTTGTCATAAGATTATTAGATTGTTATATGGTTTCAAGTATTCCAATAAGCAGATATTTTGTATTGAAAATAGTTACTTGAAGCTATAATTGTTTACAAAGGAGTGTTATTATGATTATTGAATGAGAATAGTTACTTGAAACTGTATAAGCACAACTGGTCGGGGCTATAGAATACATTGACAGCATCTCTGCATTGGAATACCCCTTCCCCGCTCCAACGAGTGTCCTGGGTATGATGCTAAACCATCTGATAGTATGGCTAAAGTACTGGAGTTTTGGATAATATTGAAAACCCTTTCATTGCCTTTACTCTCAGGTTCACTGACTTGGAGTGGTGTTAACTATTAGGTTCCCATTTATGAGTCAAATAAAACTGTTTATTTACTCTACTTAAGCCATTTAACTTTTGCAAACTATATATTACTGTACTTGAAACCCTTTAACTGCCTGCAAAAATAAAAATAAAAAAAAAAAAAGCTCTGTTTTGTTTGAAAATGTTATCTACAAACTATTTGCTTACAAATATATTACAAGATTTCACACTTATATATGTATAAACATTATTTGGCATTAAATAACCCACCGTGCTTGATATGCTATAAGATACCACCAAGCAACCACCCAGCAATTTTGAAACCATATAATTACTTGAAGCCATATAATTGTGTGCAAATTAGTGTTAGATAGGAATACTTGATACCATATTGTGTGCAAACAAATGATTATTTTTAAATATGAATATTTACTTGAAACTAACTCTGGCATTAAATTACCCCACAATGGTTGACATGGTGTAAAACCAAACAATATCTACCAACTGAGCTACAAGATGTAAATAGCTGGCAGAAAATCAAATCAAACTCTTAAACTTGTTCAGTACTTTACTCTTCATTACTTGGCACCATATTTACTAGGACTTTTTTTTTTCATGTACTCAGTAATTATTAGCAGTGAAATTTATTTACTTGATTTTTATTTATTATGAGATGAAGTACTATAATCCATTAATTTTTAATTACTATTTCTTTCATGTTAATTTCAATTGCTTTTGATTGAAACTATATAAGCATTTAATTTAATGTCCATAATGATCAAGTACAATTAAGATAAAAAAAAAATACTAGTCAAAAATTAATAATGGCTGACAATGCTTTATCTAATACAGCTGTGACCCCAAAGTTCATTTTTTAAGCAGAGCGCAGTTTCTTCCAAGCAGCACTCGTGTTGATACTGCTATATGGATGCACTACATGGACCCTGACTAAACGGATGGAGAAAAAGCTTGACAGCAACTACACAAGAATGCTATGAGCAATTTTGAACAGGTCCTGGAGGCAACACCCCACAGGGCACCAGCTATACGGCCACCTACCTCCCATCACGAAAACTATCAAAGTTAGACGAACCAGACATGCAGGACACTGCTGGAGAAGCAGGGACAAGCTCATAAGTGATGTTCTCCTATGGACCCCCCTCACGTGGCAGGGCAAAAGCAGGGTGACCAGCTAGAACCTACATACAGTAGCTCTGTAAGGATACAGGTTGTAGCCCTGAGGACTTGCCAGAAGCGATGAACGATAGGGAGGAGTGGCGAGAGAGGGTCAGGGATATCTGTGTTGGTGGTATGACAAGATGATGATGAAGGCTGGCTTGAATTCAGTTTTTCTTCTCGACTGGTTACCTAACCAAGTCTAAAGAACCAAGTCTACCCCACTATTCACCCATAACTGGAGAGAGAACTGGTGGTTTCTTACCTTTCCCAAGGGGATTCATTAGCACAAAGTGAAATAAAAATGGCCTCTACATAGGATTTGCACTTGGGTCCTCAGTTTCATTACCTATGATGATTGTTAGGGTAAGCACACTTCCTAAACCTTATATATATCTGAGTAATATCCAGGCAGCGTCCAAAGACAGTGGGTGTGGATTATTCATGTATAGAATATATGAGGGATATCCTATAAATCTATGGGAGTGCTCACTGTATGGCTATTGTTACATCTTTTTCCTTCCATGTTTATATAACAAAACTCACATACAGAGCATATATAGTCTAATTAGAAGGAAACTCAAACCTGGTTAAATTGTCATTATAAATTTATTTTGCTGGAGAATATTATACTCTCTGTCTCATCAGATGACTCTACATATTAGGCTTGAGCTAACATGTAGAGTCATCTGACAAGATGGGAGTATTGTATTTGTCGCTGCCTCCCACCTGACAGGACTTGACACAAGGTCAAAAGGTCGATTAAAGTGGGGATAAAGGGGAGGGGAAGGTCGGGAACGAGCCAAGATTCGAACCCTGCTGGTCTGTGCTGCTCATTGACGCACTAAGTGCAATGTGGGTCTAATGAGGCAAGCAGTTTCATCCAAATTTAGATCCAGGCACGTATGCCGGGTTATAGCTTAAACTCGACTACAAGGTCTAGTGCTATACATAGGGGACAAAGGTTGCAGCTCGCCCACCCGAGGATGGCCCAACCGAAGTTGGAAGCCTTTTGGCCTCGAATCTGCCATTGGTTTCGATACTCCCATCCGACACGAATTCCAGACGGCCCAGCCAAAAGGCCGGGGGAGTATAATAATATTCTCCGGCAAAATAAATTTATAGTTACAATTTAACCAGGTTTGAGGTTCCTTCTAATTACACTTATATATTTCACTCCCATTCTTGAGAATAAACATTGATATTAAAAGAACTGTTGTTTAGAATTGTTAATTAAGCTGTTTTTATTTATTTATTGCAGCAAGAGAATTCTGATCTTGTCAGTTTTGTCATTTTCTATATCTCTTATGCCCTTTTCCTGATTCAACTTATTTTATCTGCTCTGGCAGAAAAAAGCATATATACTGAGGTGAGACATTATCTTTTTTATTTTTTAAAAATTTCAACATAGAACATTTTCAATATTTTTTTGTTTGTTTAATTCTTTAATTGTAAATTTTCTGATTAATTGTTTTTATTATATAATAAAAAAAATTGAAGGAAGAATAAAAAAAATTAAAAAGCATATATATTGAAGTGAGACATTATTTTTCAAAATAAAAATTTCCACATCAAAGATTTTCAATATTTTTTATATTACCAGTTTAATTCTCTTATTTTTATTGTTTTATTAGTTTTATTCTATCTTATTGCTTTTTTTTTTTTTTTTTTAACCCCTTTTATTTCTTTGTTCCACTTCTGAATCTTTTTTCTTCTAATTATTTTTTTTTCTTCTAATTATTTTTTTTCTCCCCCTCCAATTCCCATTTAGTTTTTTCTTCCTTTCTGTGTCTTTTATTTCCATCCTTTCTGAGTCTATTCAAAAAGTTGCCTCGTGTTGTATTGTGTGTATGTATGTATGTATGAGAAATTTTTAATATATGAAATTGAATTAAAATATTAATTTTTTAAATATTTCAGCAGTTGTGCCCTGAAGATCAGGCATCAGTGCCATCCTTTTTACTTTTTACTTGGATAAACAAGTAAGTTTTTATGGTACATAAATTAATGTTTGTAGAAAATGATGTTTCTATGTGATTCACTTTTTTTCTCCCCCCTCAAATATCTATATTATATTAAAAAATGTTAACAAGAAATCTTATCTCTAAGCTAGGATACAAATAAAAATATCTTGGTATATGTGATAAAACTTGAGTAAAATCTTTTGAATTTCATTATCTTATCATTAATTGGAATTTTTTTTTTTTCTTTCATAGGCTACTGTAGAAAATCTGATTTTTTTTCATTGTTGTAAATACAAATCTTAGTTTAGTAAGTCATAAATGCTAAGAATATATGTATTAATCTACTGGGTGTTTAAAAAAAATTGATCCTATTTGAAATGTACAAGCTAATTGAGAAAAATTGGTTTGGTTTCTTTGTTTAATAGCATATCAACCTTTGTAGGTTATTTAATATCAAAGCCATCCTTCTAGAAGAATAGTAGTGGTACTATTTAACCCATAGCTGGGAGGATAAGGGGGTTCATACCTTTCCTAGGGTATTTATCTGAAAGTGAATGCGATAATATAACTGGAGTTGGAACTCACTTATTACAGCTCCGCAGTCCACTGCTTTAACCATTACACCATGAGGACACCCCCTGAGAAAAATTCCTTTGGTGTGGTGTCTTTGTAAAAAAAAAAAAAAAAAAAAAAAATGGAAGAACGTAGAAAAGTAATAAAATGAGATGTTTTCCAATTCATTATAGCTAGTCGCAACTGGAAAGGAAAAGGTGGCCACAAATCTCCAAGGAATGAAGTTTACATAGTAGACAAGGAGATACACAGGTGAATAAAGACATCTGAAGGAAGCTGTGTGCATGATGCATCAGTTGATGTAAACAGCAAACCTAGTATCCCAGAAATAAATGGCATCTGGGAACTCTTTTTAAATGTATACATACAATAATCAAATTACAAAAAAAAAATAAATAAATAAAAAGAAAAAGAAAAACAAATAAGAAAAGTTTGTTTTTTAAAAAAGTACTTGATGCTATTCTAGGAGAACAGGTATAAAATATACCTGTTTTTATATATATATATATATATATATATATATATATATATATATATATATATATATAATTGAAGAAATTTGAATCACTCATAGATTTATTACTGGTTTTCTTGTGGCACATGAATTCCATTTTTGAAAACTTTTCTAAAAATGTAAAAAAATATTTTCCTGCAAAAACTTTTTTCTGAAGTTGACCTAAGGTCATAACTAATTGGTTGGTTGTTTTAGTTTTATGGCATATCAACCTTTGTTGGTTATTTAATGCCAAATCCATTTTTATACAAATAATCAGTTCTATTTCAAACAATTCAGTTTAGGATGAGTACACAGTTTGATTGTTAAAAACGTTTTATTTCAAGCTATTCAATTTGGTCAAACAGTTCTAATTCAAACAATTCAGTTTAGTGTAAGAACACAGTTTAAATACAAAAACAGTAAACTTTCAAAACCATGGTTTAGCTCTATTTGACCTATAGTTAGGACCCTATTAAGTGCTACTACTGTGAGCCAGAGTGGACCTGGGAGCGATGATAATGAAGGGGTATTATGCATTCCCCAAAGCTCCAGCATTCCTTGAACTGCATTAACAGTTGTTTAATGTCATATCCAGGACACTCATTGGAGGGGTTTTACCCCTCTTCAGAGAAGCAGTCAGTGTATTCTACAGCCCCAGCTGACTGGGCAACAAAACTAATTGAGAACAATAATTAAAAAAATAAATAAAAAATAAAATAAACATAAAAGAAATATTCATATAATTACTTTTGTTCATATTAAAACTTTGTAAGAGGAAAAATTTATTGAAATGTGTATGGAATTTTATGAGGAAAAATAAAATGAATTGCCATAAAACCCATTTAACAAAATTATGACTAAAGGATTTGGTAATTTATGGTTCCGAGTCAAGAGGAAAAGTTCCTGTGGTTTAATGGCTAATGTGTTGGACTGCAGCCTCAAAGTAAACAAATTTGAACTCAATTGCATTATTATATCCACTTTTAGGTTAATTCCCTTGAGAAAGGTATGAACTCCCTCCTCTCCTCTCATTATGGGTTAAATAGTATCACTTCTGTTTTTCTAAAAGAATGGCTTTGGTTTTAAATAATCCATGAAGTTTGATAGAAACTAAACCAAACCTAGTTTCAGGTTTTACCCATCAGATACCACAACTCAGTATAATACCCTGGAGGTATATGTTTTAGGGAGAAAAAAGGCAAAGATTTTCTGTTTATTGTTGATTAGTCTTTAAGATCTTAGCACAGTTGTTGAAGTTCTCTGTATAGTTTTGAGGATTATCATTCAAAGAATTCAGCCAATTCCTTGTTTTTGTTGACACATTCTGACCTTCATTAGGTGTTGTATATAAGGAGCAAGAGCTTTTTCTTTATAAAGGTGCATGTAACATCTAAAGAAAACCAGAGAATCATCCAAAAGTCATGTGAACAACAAAAACAATGTTCAATTGTTGGAAGAGTTTGATGGTTGGTTGGTTGGGTTTTATGGCATATCAACCTTTTGTAGGTAATTTAATGCCAAATCCATTTTTATACAAGTAATCAGTTCTTTCAAACAATTCAGTTTAGCATAAATACAGTTTAATTGTCAAAAACATTTCTATTACAAGATATTCAGTTTAGTCAAACAGTTCTAATTCACTCACTTCAGTTTAGTATAAGTATAGTTTTTGTCCATACAGTTAAATGTCAAAACAGTTCTTTCAAGTAATTCAGTTTAACATAAGTATGCAGTTTAGTTCTATTTGAAATAGATAGGACCCTATCAGGTGCTACCACTCTGGGCCAGAGTGGACCTGGTTGCAATGGCATTGAAGGGGTACTCTGCATTCCCAAAGCTCCAGCATCCCTGGAACCTCACCATTTGATTGTATAGTGTCATATCCAGAACACTTGTTGGGAAGGATGTACCCCTCTATAGAAGTGCAGTTGGAGTATTCTACAGCTCCAGTTGACTGGGCAAAGAGTTTAATGAATGAAAATGTATATCACAATACTTTTTTGATTACTGCTTGAACACTTTGGTAAATTTATACATATAATTTACAAAAGTGTTCAAGCAGTAATCTAAAAAGGATTGTGACGTTGAATTCTAATCTGACCTTAAGAGATTGTTGTCTCTGTCATGTTCTCAGTAAAAGGGTTGTTACATAGAATCTATATTGCCGAGAACAGCCCAGAACTTGTCACTCAAACAAATAATATTGATGCTGGTTCGAGATTAGACTGGATTCTGACATTGGTAACAGGGGTTGCTGATGAGTTCTCAAATACGCCACCAAGTTCTTGTTCTCCTACACCGTCATATCACGAGAAACAAACTTCTAGGTTAGTTTACATTAACTGTAGATAGTACCAAGTCCTCTTATATTGTTTAGGGAGGCAACGAGACGTGTTAGCAAGAATTAATGAAAGCGGAATGAGGCCGAGATATAAAATATATGCAAAAATCAATCCAACAGAAGAAGAGAACACAAAACATTTATACACAGGAATGCATTTAAAATATAACAAAAATTTTAATATGCGATAATAAAACAAATAATGAGGAAATTCAAGAAGCTTCTTTTTTTTCTTCTCTTTTTCAAACACTGAAAATATTTTGTCAGAAAGAAAACATCAAACAAAAATGTCTCTCACTAGTCCTTTTCCTTTTTTTTTTCTCTCTTTCATTTACTTGAATAAAGTATCTAAGACGCCGGACTGAGGCATGTAGAAATGTTCATATAATATTTTAATAATTGATGAAATAGAACATTCACAGTCTTTAGAATACACACTACTTTCCAATATTTAAGATTTGGAAAAAGAAAATGGTTGGAACTGTACTTATCTTTGATGGATTTCAGATCCCAGACTTTGTTCTTTTTATGGGTGATTTATTTCTTTCTCCTGGAGCTTGTTGAATACAGCTACTGGTTTCAAAGCTGTTCCACACAAAACTGAAGATTCTCTTTCAAATTTCTCTAACGTGTACTAGCCTTTTTGGCGTGAAGATTCTATCGACCAATCAATCATCTTTTCTTCTTCCACCACCTTGCCGAAACATGCCACTTGACTGACCTTGACCTCTGTCGTCTGTCGCTTCAACAGGATAAAGTGCAAGGGATATAGTTAGTTTACCATTTCTCTCCCCTACTTTAACGGTCGGTCCCTGTCTTCCGATTTTTCTTAACGCCTGTTGATTTAAAGCGAGAGAGGTAGGGGTATTGACCTCCCCTTCACTCTCTCTACAGCATACCACATCACAATATAAAAACTGAAACTTTGAATTTAAAAATCTAAATGACAATGTGTGTACAACTGAGCGATTTAAGTGATGTCTAGATGTGTAGCATCGCTGTTGAGGTGTTCATAGCCAAGCAACTTTTATATAATAAAATGATGATATCTAGTTATCTAGACGTTCAATGCCAATTTGCAAAAGAAAAATTATGAAGCTAGACTTGATATTTTTTGAACTGTGGATGTTTGGTGAAACAAAGAATTGTCAAACTGTAGCACTATCCGTATGTTAGGTAGCCTTCTTATATCTTCTTGGAATGTTGGTTTTTATTGACTTGACCTTCCACATTGCATTTGATGTCCATCTCTCTTTTGTTGTGGGCCCAATGCTGTTTAGATGCAGAGACATCTTTGGCCAATAAGAACAAATAACCTGTTACTTTTGTGTGCACATTTTATTTCTTTGATGACATCTTTCTTACCAGTCTATAGTGGAGTTGATTCTGGTAACTGAGGTGGTGAAAATATGTGCACACATATTTTCACATGTGTTCTAGTCAGTGTCTTAGAACCAACGGATTAGATTTTAAACTATTTTCTCGGTGTTTGATCATATGCTTTTTCTCTGATGAGAGATGCAAATTCAAACAACTCCTGAGGTCACTGTCACTCGGTTAGGATTTATTCTATTTCTACACTACACGTCAATAATGGATTTCAACAAGCTATAATGTAGCATGTAATCTTGAATTCAAACTGATTTTTTTTTTTTTTTTTTTTTTTTTTTTCCCTTAAACTAGCAATTTATCTCAAGGGTAAGATTTGAGGATGCAGAGAAGTCTAAAAGAAATATACTAATGCAGCTTCATACGTATCAAAATTCATTTCTTTCTCCCAGAGCTTGTTGAATACAGCGACTGGTTTCAAAGCTGTTCCTCACAAAACTGAAGATTCTCTTTCAAGTTTCTCTAACGCGTACTGGCCTTTTTCGGCGCGAAGATTCTATCAACCAATCAATCATCTTTTCTTCTTTTACCACCTTGCCGAAACATGCCATTTGACTGACCTTGACCTCTGTCGCTTCAACAGGCTAAAGTGCAAGGGATATAGTTAGTTTACCATTTCTCTCCCCTACCACTGATTTTAACTGCATGTCAACTTGTCTCAGTTTATTTTTGTCCTGAAAGGTTAAAGAATCTTGTTCAAATTTACATTTTTTGTGTAGTTGATTATTTTTCTCGAAAAATACAAATATGAATAATAAAAATGCACTAAATATGAACAATTTCAGAAAATATCTATTTAACTCTTATATGGGGACCCTAACAAGTCTTAAAACTCTGGATATGATTGGATCTTGGAATGATGACAATGAAGAGGTACTCCACACTCCCCACTTCTCCAGAACTAGAACCTCACCATCCGATGCTGTTTAGTGTTGTACCCAGGACATGATGGAATAAATGTTAAATTTTTAAGGAGACTATTTGAAAAAAATTAATCCATCATTTATTGTTCATTTTTATCTTGGTAAATACAGCTTCTGTCTTAATGTTTTTTGAACACGCTTAACCTGACTTTCCTTTTAAAAAAAAACCCCAAAAACTTATCTTTTGTTTTCCTATTTTTCCTTTTTAGTGTTTTGTTGCTGTCTTATAAGGGAAAACTCCAAGAACTGGATATTCCCAGCTTGCCTGTTCGTAATCAGAGTGAGACTTTAATAAAAAGGTTTGAGTTGCACTGGAACAAAGAAGTTGAACGATGTGAAAAAGCTAAGTGAGTAAACTACAACTTTTTGGAATTTCATTTGCACACAGAATTGTAGCAGTAACTAGTTATGTTAATTGGAGTTTTGAAAAAAAAATGTGGCTTCATTGTTAACTTGAGGTGGTTAGTTGTCATCATTTTTGTAGCAGTAATGAATATAAAAACAATTTTTACAACTCAAGAAGTTTTATTGCCTGAGCAAATTAAATAGAAAGGAGGATATGCTATTAAATAATAATTAAAAAAAAAAAAAAAAAAAAAAAGTTTTCAAAATTTCTCCTCAAACTGGAAATTTACTGATATACAAACACTGAACAAAATAGAAGAAAAGACAAAATAATACATTCAAAACATTTAATATATACAATATATTAAAATAAATAGTATAAAAAAAATACATGAATGTCTTAACAGATAAAAATATATACATTTGTTCAATCAACAAGCAATACGTAGAAGAGGTACAAAAATGCATTCCCCAATCCTCCAGCACTACTGGAACCTCACTAACAGATTGTTTAGTGTCATATCCAGGAGATTTGTTGTGAAGTGGGTCTTACCCCTCTGCACAGAACCAGTGTATTCTACTGCCCCAGTTGACTGGAATGTTTTGTTTTAGGAACTATATCTCAAAAGTAAGAGGATAATATATTTACTTTTATTTTATTCTTTTTTATTTCATTTTATTTGTTTTATTTTATTTATTTTATTTTATTTATTTTTTTTTTTACAGGAAAAAAGTTGAAGATTTGAAATTGGGTGAAAAAGGCATCAATGTTTCCAATGAATCAACTCCTCTGTTAGATACTTACACAAGTTTTGATGATAAATATACCGAAGAAAAACAAAGCTCCCTTTTGGATGAAGATAACAAAGATCCATATGCTCCCTCCCTCATTCGTACCCTTATTTGTAATTTTGGTGGCAGTTTTGCATTAACCTTTACTTACAGGTTGATTCATGATGTCATTAAATTTTTCAATCCGTTATTGCTCAAGTGAGTGTGATTTCAATTTGATTTCACTTTTATTTAGTGAGTCCCACTTTGACCTCCTTTTCTTCTCTTTTAGCTTCTCTTTTTTTCGCTGTTACTCTCCCCCACTTTTGCTCTCTCCCCCCTCTTTCACACTTTCTTCACCCCACCCTTTTGCTCTCTCTCTCTCTCTCTCTCCCTTCCCCCCTTTCTCTCTCCCCCTCTACTGGCTGGGGCTGTAGAATACGCCTCTGCAGAGGGATAAAACTCCCTATGAGGTTTAACTGTTGGCTGTGGGTGGCGACCCGTAATGCTTAAGGATGGGATCCTGGTGGCTGAGCAGTCCTTGATCTGGCAACCAAAGAGGTGATGTGACTTACAACACTCCACTTTGGCCCTTACTAGGCTAGACGAGCGGTTAGAAAGGCCCGATCCAATCAATCGGCTGGTCTTGTCTGCTCTCTTTCAGTTTTTTGCCAAAATCTGAATTAGAGGGTGATGGCTGTAGGGTCAATCATGCTGAGGAAAGACCTATAGTCCGTTCTGTCCCTGGGTGAGTAATTATCTTGGGAATGAAAACCCAGGGACAAAACTGAATTGTCTACCACCAGCATGAGTATATTGACTACGTAGCCCTGATGTTACTAGGCGAATGGGTTTCCCCTAAGCACATCCCCATGTGGGACTCTGTGGTGGGTGGGGAACATAGTCAATGAAACTCAGACTTTCTTTATGGCCTATGAAAATATAACCCAAGCAAAAACAAAAAAAATGAAAAGACCCCCTTACAGAATCAGAAAGTGAACATGAAACGGATGAAAACTTCTTCAATTCGTTGTACTTGAATCAATAGAAGAAACCCCAATTACCAAACTATCCCCATTCCTAATTCAAAAAATATTAGAAACACATTGTAAACCAATCAATATCAAAAAAGCTATGAGCAACATTATTATTATACAAACAACAAATCAAAAACAATCGGAAAAATACTAAAATGGAAACAATTTGGAAAACTAAACATAAAAACATACCCTCAGCCAACCTTAAACTTCTCAAAAAGAGTTATAAGATCCCCAGACCTCACATCGTGTTCCCTTGAAGAAATAAGACTACATCTTAAACCACAAGGCATAACAGATGTGAGGAGAATGTCCATATGCAAAGAAACAAGAACCATAGACACAAACACATACATACTAACATTTAATAAACCCACAACTCTAACCAGCATTAGAATAGGTTACAAAAATAGAAACTTACATACCAAACCCTCTAAGATGCCAAAAATATGGACATCCTAAAGATAAATGCACTAGACCATCAATATGTGCCAAATGTGGAAATTCAAATCACACAGAATTAGAATTTAAAAATCCCTTTAACTGCATCAACTGCATAGGAGAATACCCTACATATTCATGGGAATGTGGAAAAAAGAAATAAGAATTACAGAAATAAAATACACAAGAAACATCTTCCCCGAGGCCAGAAAAATGGTAGAACAAACACAAGAACAACTTAGTTATGCCTATGTATCTAAAAACGGAAACGAGGAAAAGGAAGATACAAAACCAAAACAAGAAGAACTGAACAAACTGATTAATGAATTAAAAAATCTAATACAAATACTAAAAATGATCACAAAAGAGACAATCAAGGAACGCATTTCAACAGTTCCAGACGAATATGTGACACACGACTAAAATCAGGAAAAAAACCCTAAGCAAAGAAAAGGAAAAATCCAAATGAAACAAAAAAACACTAATAAATGAACCAATCCAACAGATTCAGCCCAAGGGACATAGATTCTGATGAAACAACCACCCACATCAAAACAGACACCAGAAAACTCCGAAAGAGACTTCATAAAAAATAAATACCAAAGACAACCCAACAGAACAGGAAACAACAAATCCTACCAAAAAAAATGAAACACAAGTTACAAAAAGTAAGCATAGATCAACTTCAAGATCAAAGGAAAAAGAAAAAAACAAAAAATCAACTCCAAATACCCCTATAGAAACGAAAAACAAACTTAAAATTGAAATGGACTCAAGCCCACAATCAAAAAGCCAGGGGAACTTAAACAAACAGTACAGGCCCCCGTTGGCCAGGCTGGAAGAGTAAATACAAACACAGAAGTGATCAGTGAAAGACCAGGAGGCACATTTAGACTGCCCCCAGCCAAATTTGATGCAGTCCCTTCACCATCAAGAACCAAGTCACCTATGAGAATAGATAAACAGTCCAATGCTCAGGGAACATCAAAATCCCTACAAAGGTTATATAGTATAGAAAGCATGGACAGTGACACAGACTGCATAGTTGCCAGCCTCGATCTGGAAGGTATAACAGATAACTACAAGACTTGAAACTATTTAACTGTGTGCAAACAAATGAACTCAATCCTTTTTTAAATGTCACTTACAAACCATCCACTTTAAAAGTAAAAACGAAACTACTGACAAACTAATCTTTCACATATCCTGTATATTTATTTGAATGTATGCAAAGAAGTGACTGATATTGAATTGCTGCTGGTGTATAGCAGTATTCTAGACTGTTTGACTGTGTGCAAACAGATCAGGTGAATAGAATGATTTGTATAGGACGAGATACTTGAAATCATTTGGCTGTGAAGAAAAATAAGCTTGAGCTTGTTGAAAAATATCATTAGCAGAATGTTTACAAATCATGTATTTGCTTACAAGTCATATGTATAACTATTTAACTATGTGCAGGCAGATCATTGATGTTGGGTTAAATTGTTGATGTTGTAAAGCAGTGATGCTTGGAGCCATTAGTTTGTGTGCAGGCTGGTGGGCTCTGGCTCATTTGGAATATTATCTACTAAGTATTTGTTTGTAAATTTTAGGTTTAATATATGTATAAACGAAGTTTGGCAGGTTTTTTTTTTATGCCATAAAATCAACCAAACTAAACTTGAGAACATTTTGAGTCTTCCAAAAAACCTCACCCTTTCACTGAAATCTGACCAAATCAACCTTTTCACTAATATCTGGCCAAATAGAATCAAGAACTATTGAAAAAAAAAGACAAAAAAAAACCCCCATGCCCTAAAACCCACGTAGAAGACAAAACCAACCTAACCTTTCTTGGCATTAAATGACCCACAGAAGTTGATATGCCGTTAAACAAAACTTAAACTCAAACCCTTTCTCTCTCTCTCTCTCTCTCTTCCCATCCTTTCTTCTCCCCACCTCTATTTCTTTTTTTTTACCTTCTTCCTCAAAATCTTAATCGTATTTTTTTTCTTAATTCTCTTTTCTGTTTTTTTTTTCCTTCTTTCTCAATCTTAAATTCTTTTATAGGTCTTTTCACTTTTTTACCTTTTTTCATATTTTTGTTGTCTGTTTTTTGTTTTGTCTTTTTTTTTCTGTTATTGTTTTGTTGCTTTTCTGTCTTTTCCTTTTTTTTCCTTTAATCTTAATTGCTTTCCTTTTTTAACCCTTCTTTCTCAAATCTTACTTGTATGAGTTTTATATTTTACAGTTCTTTGATTGCCTTCATGGATAGTGATGCAGCTCTCTGGAAAGGTTTTGTGCTTTCTATTAGTATTCTTCTTACAAGCGTGTTCAGCCTTTTTGTTTATGTACAGTTTGAACGACTGAACCAGACCACATGTATGAAAATGAAATATGCTCTGATTTGTGCAATCTATAAAAAGGTAGACTTTAAATATATTATATGAAATTCTTTGTCAGCCAATATAATAGTCAGTTTACAAATTTGTTTATCACTCTTTTTTTCCACTTTCTTTTCACCTGACCAACAGGTCACAATGTCACATGAGCATGTAGGTTTTTCAGTATACTGGTCAACTTTGACATGTCAATGTAACATTAGGGAAGTTGCAAATGTTAATCAAACTTCTGATGATAGGAGGGTGTCCTTGTGGTGTAATGGTTAAAGCAATGGACTGCAGAATCGTAGTACGCAAGTTCAAACTCCAGTCGTGCTATTACATTCACTTTTGGACAAATACCCTTGGAAAAGGTATAAACTCCCTTATCCTCCCAGCTATGGGTTAAATAGTACCACAACAGTACTTCTGGAAGGATGGCTTTGGCATTAAATAACCTACAATGGTTGATATGCCATTAAACAAACCAAACAAACAACTCTGGTGATGTGAGACGTGTGTGTGTATGTATGTATAGTATTCAATCCAGTAAATCTGCAGTAGGGAATAATTCCAATCAGGACCAATAAGATATTTAAAAATAGAATATTAAATTTAATGCTGGTAAAGAGCTCAATGTAAATAAAATCCACTGACCAAATAATTTTCTCTTCAAAAAGAAGTCTTGTTAATTTTTTTTTTTTTTTTTAAACATTGATTTACATCAATGTTTTTAATAGGATGGAAATAAATTTATTATTAATGTGACTTTTTTTTTTTTTTTTTTTTTTTTTTTGAAGAGAAAATATATATGGCTAATGTCTCAACATAAATTGAATTTGTGATTTAATGCCAGATAACTAGATCATTGGGGGGTAATCTCCCTGGTTATCTCAAATTTTGTGAATGATCAGCTCAGGGAAGAGAGCAGATAAGACACTTCAATAGCAACTTAGCAAAAAACAACACTTGACACTGAGTGTTCTTTTTCAAGTGAGAAGTTAATACATGAACAATAATATGAAAGAACAGAATAGATTGGATGGGTATAATATATAAGCATGTGTCAATCTGAGTACAGTTTGTAAAGTATGTGTGGAGGAAAAAAGGTGAAGATAGTTCAAATACACTTATCTGTGATGAAAGGCAATATTTCTTCTAACAGTTTTTATGTGACATATTTCACTTTTGTTTGCGATAACTGTGAGAATTAGTGAGAAAGTTTTAACATCTCCTGTTGTTGGAGAAATATCTTCAAGGTCCTTGAAGTTTTCACTAGTATGAGATGATTGGAGATCAGCAAGTCACTTCTGTGTTTGGTTTGTGTGTGTGTGTGTTTTTTTTGTTTTTTTTTTGTTTTTTTTACATTGCTGGAGTAGTGTCATATCAACATATTAGTTCAGATACCAACTGATTTTAAGTACCAAATCTTTGGTTAGTCATATGGTTGTTAAAATAAAAAGGGTTAGTTTTTTTTTTCTTTAGCAGGTCATTTCAACCTACCACCTCCTTTTAGACATGTTAATTCTAATAACACAGTAGCTGGTCTGCCAAGGGGACAACTATTTATATCCATATACATTCATATCTGTGGAAAAATTATATGTAACTGTGTATATACATGCACACAATCAACTATTCATACACCCAACAATCTGGAATATTTTTATCCATTTCTCAGAAGCTTATGCCTGTATAATACCAAGATTTTTATGTTTATAAATGTAAAAAAGAATGTAAAACTTAATTTTCAGAACATTAGGTTAAATACAACAAATTTGACAGGTGAATTATGCAAAATAGGAAATGAAAATTATTTATATAGTAGAAAATATTTTAAATTGATTGATTTGTGCAAGTAAAAGTAATTTACTCACCAATTTTATTGGTAAAGCTTTCTAGACTATTCAGTAGAATATGTGATAAGTTGAGCAAAGAACATCATGTGATGTATAGCATCACCATTGTTATTCTTACATTAACAACACGATGGGAACAAAAAAGAGTTTAGTGTTGACTTGAGACAGAATTATTAACTTCCACAAGTCTGGCAACAGTGTACAGCCCTATTTCAAACCAGTCAGCTATCCCTAGGTCTATAGTACAGTCCATTAGAAAGCTGTTTAAACAGTTTGGCATGACAGAATTTGCCTCCAGTTGTTGGAGAAATATCTTGGGATTAATATAAATGTGCTCTCCTCATGTTGATGTTGGTCTTGTGATTAATATAAACCCAAGAGTTGTTTTGAAAGACATCACTGAAACTTTGCATATGATTGATATCAGTGCAAGTAACACAATACAATGTTCTTTGACAAGAAATGGCTTGTATAGAAAGCAACCACAATGAACCCCTCTTCATAAACCATGTCACACTGTTGCTTGGTTTAATTTTGCCAAAACATTCAAATTGCTTTTAGGAACAAGTAATATGGAGTGATGAAAGAAAAACTGAGTTTTTTGGATGTAGTCATCTACAGAAGATTTGGTGTAAGGTGGGGCTTTCCTCCAAAAGAACACAGTACCAACATTAAAACATTGAAGCAGTTTGATGATATTTTAGGGTTGTTTCAGCTCAAGGGGGACTAGACAATTAATTGCAATAAGAGGAATTATGAAAGCTGAAGACTCTATCAAAATTCTAAATAAAGATC